>JABSTQ010010466.1:0-283480 GCA_013358835.2 Ixodes persulcatus
AAGACTGTTGCCGTGGTGAAGATAGGACTCAACCCGTTCGACAACAAGCGCTTCATCGACTCTGACGGCGTTTCAACTCTTCCTTTCGGACATTGGAGCCTCTCGTGAAGTGCTTTTTTTTTTTCATTTCAAGCTGATGTGTGTGTGTGTGTGTGTGTGTGTGTGTGTGTACAGAGCCATCTTCACGTAGCGCGAGGTTTTTTTTTTTTGTTGTTTTCACCAAGTGTTTGATATTTGTATAAAGAGCTGTCACGTGCGCGCCATCTGTTTCTTCATGTCTCGAGAATCTCTTAGATGCATGCATATTGAATAAAAAAGAAAAAAATCCATCCTCGCTTTGTGTCCTTTTTTGTGGCTTTATTTCGTAGATCAGGTTACAGAGCGGAGCAGCAGGAGAGCTTTAGTTTAGCGCGTATGGATGCGACCACGCTCCGATCCATTTCCCACACACGCTCCGTTCGGCAGCTGCAGATGACGATAAAATTAGCGAGAGATGATGTGAGCGCGATAGAGTTGAAGCCATCTACCAAGCTGGCGCTAAAATTAGCGAGAGATGTCGCGTGATAATGGTAAAAGTTCACGCCAGCGAAAGGATTCAGGTGCGCGCCATCTACAAACAGATTCGGTAACTCACACGCATTGCGCGCACGCGAAAATACGGATGGGCACACCTTAGGAAGACGCACAATTCAACTCTTCAGCAACAGATGGCGCAAGGTCAGACCCACGACGCAAGATGTCACTCATGCCCTAACAACAAAGACGCTTAGCAACAAAAGACACGCGCCATCTATGAACCGAGGTGTCAACTGCGCAGCGATTCAAATATCAGGTGACGTTGGTCACATGACCCACCTGGAAAGCACACGACAATGCATTTCTCGTCACTAATCCCACGGCGACATATCTGTGTTGTCATCGTGACAGTACATTTTCCCGCCTGACAGACGACTCAATAATCCTGAACTCTACTTCCTGCATGATGGAATTGTAGATAGGCTTCGTCACATGACCTGGAGCAATGACGCGTTCAAATTCCGTGGAGGGTTGTTTGTTTGTTTTCACCACCCAGATTACGAAAGCCATTCCCGAGGTGACGAGTTCGCGCGAACACCGCTTGAATCGCGCGCGCGCGAAATCACGTGATTAGAAGACGAGCAACGTTAGCGCCCAGTGATGCATTACGTCACACGACCATCGTTACATACCTTACGGCAATGAAGCATCCTGTTTTTAACCGCATTACAAAAGTCAAGTAGCGCGCGGGACGTCACGTGATCTGAATGCACACACACACAAACAACTAACTCGACTTAAGCGGTCTTCGGAAGCGATGCGCTCGTAGCTCGGGAGTTCGAAGAAGACGACGAGCTGAATGGCCGCGTTGGAAATGGGCTCCGTAAAGGTATTCTCAACGGCTAAGCCTAGCCGGGAACATTCTGAAACCATTTCTGCTTCTGCCCCCTCTGCACCAAGTACAATGGAGTACAAGATTTTACTGCCACCTCTTCCCGACGGTAAGCTGCTTGAAAACTCGCTGATTCTTCATGGGGACCCATCAGCCCGGCCATACCGCATCGACGATTTCGGTCCTGCTTTGAAGAAAATCATCAACCCAAACGAGCTAGCTTCGCTTGGGGCCTACCAGTACAATCATGTGTGGCTGCTCACAGTGCGTTCTGCCAAAGAAAAAAAAAGATTGCTGCAGCTCCGAGAGATCCAAGTAAAGAACAAGACATGTTTAATAATAGACGGGAGCAAGACTGCGCTGTCCATGAAGGTGCACTGGGTTCCAACTAGCGTCCCAGATGCAAACGTAGCAAGTGCTTTTTCTACGTTTGGAAAAATAAAAAGCATCGTTCGAGACAAGTGGCACTACTCCGGCTTCGAACAAGTAGAGACGACCACAAGAATACTGTCAATTGAATTGAACGAAGGGGTGACTGCGGACAGCTTGCCGCATCAGCTCAAGATTCTGGGAACCACCGTACTTGTCTCCGTACCTGGCAGAGCACCGCAATGTCTACGATGCAGGCAAGTCGGACACGTCCGAGGCCAGTGCCGCGCTCCCTGGTGTAGCGCATGCCGAAAATTTGGCCACGATCCCGAAGACTGTATTCAAACGTACGGCAACCGAACTGCTGCATCTCTCCAGATTCCTACAGAATACTTGATGGACGCAGAAGAAACAGCACAAACAGAGGTTTCGGCAGAGGTCAGTACCGCTCACAGCACAGCCCACGTAGAGGCAGCATCACGGACTGAGAAGTGCGAAGACAGGTCGGCGTCGTCACGCTCTGCAACGAAGGAGACAGTGAGCAATGTTGTCATCACCAACTCGTTCAGTGCTCTTGTCCCTGAAGACCAAGCTGAAGACCAAGCTGAAGAGCCAATAAAGTCAGACGAAGAGGCGTCCGAAATGGATGAAACCAGCGACAAGGAAATGCTTGGGAAAAGAAAGGGAGAACAAGTTCTGTACACGTCAGATCCTGGCTCCAGATCTCAAGGGGAGAGGGCGGAGTCAAAGAGGAGGAGAAAGAGGCGAACGAAATCGTCATCTCCCAAAGGTCCCATCACCGAGCAGGATTCCATCCTGTCCGGCCACGATGACCTGAAGAGTCAATTAGTTGGTGTACTTTAAAATTCCTACGGCTGCCCGACAAAAGGACGCTGACTGACATGACGAAGATAATCATGGTTTTAGGCCTGCATGCGCTATGGTGGTCAAGAGTAGACATGACAGAGCTCACACTGACCCCTAAACCTGCGTGGCGACACTTTGCTAACAAATTGGACTGTACTATTTGAACTTTAGAACCAGTTGAAATAGAAAAACAATCTGAGAAACACTCTGGAAAAAGGTCAAAAGGTAGCACCAAATTTTCATGCTTCGAGAAGACTATCCGTCGCCTTCGCAAGTGCCTCACTCTAAAATATTTTTTTTTAAGATCTTTGAGTGTAATACACATCCAGAGCTGAGGTAACTGCACTCTTTAACAATGTTGTAACCTTTAACTGATTTACTTTGCACCTGGGTCATTGAATGCAATGTCTAAATTATGTAACGTTCTTTTTTGCTCTAAAAAAAAAAAAAAAAAAAAAAAAAGATGCGCTCGTAGCTCAGGGGGTAACGCGTCGGGCTGCTGATCAAGTGGTCGCGAGTTCGACTCCCCGCTGGCGGCGGAGCCTTTTTTATCGGATTTGAACCGCGCAGCGATTCAAATTCAAAACACGTGACAGTCATGTGACAGGAGCGCAGCGCCCTCCTTCAGATGCAGCACTTCATGTGAGCGCCCCCTGTCGGACGCAGCTCAAACCCTGTGCGACATCACACGTGAGACGCCCTGAGCGCCGCATGGATGGATGGATGGATGAATACGGCTGAGCCCTTTGGATCGGGCGGTAGCTTACGCCACCTAGCCAGTTTGTCTTACCCTTTAAGCTTAGAATATTTAAATGTGAAAACTATATTCACTCCGTACTGAAAAGAAAGTGAGGCTATAAATCCCCCTTGCCATCAGTTAATAAGAAAATGCCTAGTTTTCTCTCGCTTTCTGCAGCCATTCACTTAATCTTTGCTTGGTAATCTCTACTGTCTTGAAATCCACTTTTCCTTCGCTGTCTCTAAAACCCAATGACCTTATTAAATCTATGTTGTCTTCGGTATGCATAGGGTGAAGCCCTTTACAGTAGAGTATCAAGTGCTCAGCCGTCTCGTGCTCCTCTCCACAAGCAGCGCACACTGTGTCCATTTCCTGGTACTTCGCTCTCTATGTTCTGGTTCGCAAAACACCTGTCCTTGCCTCAAACAACAATGAGCTTCCCCTAGAATTGTCATAAATGCTTTCTTTGGCAATAACTGTTTTGTTTAATCTATAGCCTTCCAGAGCCTTCTTTGTCTGCATTCCCTCTAGCCACCGATCTCTTTCTGTGGCCTTAACTTTCTTCTTAACTGAGACCTGCTCTTCCGTAACCCCACTATAGCCTAAAAACTTTCCTCTTAATTTCCTAGTGCGCTGTCTCCATTTTGTGTCTATACTCCTCATGTATAAATAGCTGAAAATCTTTCGTGCCCATTGCTCCCCACCCATTTGCCTCAACCGATCCTCAAATTCTATCTTGCTCACAGCTTCCCTGCCCTCAAATGACGCCCATCCCATGTCTCCTTGTACTCCCTGGTTTGGTGTTTTGCAATGTGCCCCCAAAGCCAGCCTACCTACTCCACGCTGTTTTATTTCTAGTCTTGCATGCACTTCGGATTTCATGCATAGCACTGCGTTTCCAAAAGTCAAGCCAGGCACCATGACCCCTTTCCAAATCTCTCTCACCACCTCATACCTGTTGTAATTCCAAAGTGCTCTATTTTTCATTACAGCCGCATTTCTGTTGCCCTTACCTATTATATACTTTTCATGCTCACTGAGATATTCTGCACCACCACATATCCATACTCCTAGATACTTGTATTTACTAGCTCTCTCAACTGTAATATTCTGTATCTTCAGTCTCTCAACATCATCATTGTTAAAAATCATGACTGCTGATTTTTCACTACTGAATTCTAAACCTAATTCCTCTCCTTCCCTACCACAGATGCTCATTAATTCCTGCAAATCTATCCTCCCGGTAAGGATTGCTGAATTGTTTGTCCTAGCTTACTGTACGAAAGGTCAAATCCAAGCCCACTCTTCTCTAGTCTATCCTCCAATCCTCTCAGATACAACATAAACAGCAAAGGCGATAACGGGCACCCCTGCCTAAGGCCTCGTCCTATCTCTATTTTCCCCGTTGCCTTTCCTTCCCATGTTATAATCACCTTATTATCTTTGTAAATGTTCCTGAATATTGCTGTTAGTCCTTCATCTAGGTTTAAACTTTCCACTATGTCCCACAGAGTTTTTTGGTTCACATTGTCATAGGCACCCTTGATATCCAGAAATGCCAGCCAGAGCTGTCTGTTTTCTTTTTGCGCTATTTCTATACACTGTGTTAGAGAAAATATATTGTCTTCCAACCTTCTTTGTTTCCGAAACCCGTTTTGCAACTCGCCCAGTATGCCCTCGCAATCTACCCATTCCTCCAGTCTGTTCTTTATAATCTGCATTACCAACCTCTAAATAACTGGTGCCACGGTTATGGGACGATAACTCCTAATGTCAGACTTATCTCCCTTTCCCTTATATATCATACTCATCCTACTAAGCCTCCATTCATCTGGAATATTTCCTTTTGTTACCATAGTGCTCACTACCTCCCTTGGTTTTGCCTTAGATTTAGGACCCAAATTCTTCACCAGCTTGATTGGGATACCATCTGTGCCTGTCGACGTGCCACTAGGGACTCTTCGTTCCGCCTTTTCCCATTCTCTTTGTCCAAAATCCGCGATGTCAAAAGCTGGACTGATACTGCCTTCGGTTCTCCTATCTTCCACATGTACCCGTTCCCGAAATTTCTCCTCCATCACTGCTCCTATATATCGTATCGCATCATCTCCCTCTAATTGATCTCCCTGATGCGAGAGTATGAACCTCTGTCTAGCTTGCGTCGTTTCACCGAGTGAGTTCAAGTGCTCCCAAAACTTCTTGGCTGCGTTTCTATCTTTCTTGCTTACATTACTCATCCATTCTTCACCCTTTCTCTGAATTTTCGCATTGATCAAACTGGATGCCTCTCGGCGACATGTTATAAATTCAAATCATATAGCGCCCTCTGTCGAACGAAGCTCGGACCCTGTGTGACATCACGTGGTTGTTGTCAGATGATGACCGCAGCTGTCAACACCTGGTCAACCACACTTGTGGTCTGTGGTTTGCGGTCTGCGATTTGTGGTTTGCGGTCTGTGGTTTGCGGTTTGCGGTTTTCGGTAAGTGACACGCTTCTGGCACGCGCCTGACACGTGACTTCACACGTGACGGGACCTCGCTGAGCTCCGATTGGTCACTGGCTAATGTCCTGTGGGCGGGGCCATCGATGCCCACTGCCTGTCATTGGTCACTGGGATGTGAGAGAGGGAAAGGGCCCCGCCCTACTGCGCTGTGATTGGTTGGATTGGGTTAGGCCCCGCCCTCCTGCGCTGTGATTGGTCGGATCGGGTTTGGCTCCGCCCCTTTGGACGTTGATTGACAGTTGGCCGAATCCGTACAGTTATTCTACTACTAGTGGGTTTTGACGATTGTCGTGTGTTGCGATTTTTGAACCACTCTCAATCTCAAAGTATTCAAAAAAAGCTTCGATATTTTTTTTTGTGATATATATGCAAGTCGCTAAAACGACATTATAACTACTATTTATTATTCGTCGCTCCAATTTTTGTAAAACTCCCCAAACATGCCTCCGCGAACAACTGTGACCTAAATTGCGGATTTTTTTTAAGTTGACTATGTTTAGTATCGCTTTTAAAATAATACTACCTGTAGAACTTTTCATTTCCTTCCACATTATGCAAAGTTTGTGCCTTTATCATGTAGGAGTACTGAGAAATAAATTATGAAACAGAGAAGGTTTTCACTTTTCGTTCAATTTCAGCACGCTCTAAAAAACATTTTTAATTCTTTTTCTCGCGTCGCGTTCTCTTTACACCCTTCTTTTACCCAGAATGCATTCCGTTAGAGGTATTTGCACTGGTTTTGAGTTTTAAGCCTCTAAATATACTAAAAAGCAAATGCCAATGGTGGGTTTTTACGATTGTCGTGTGCAGCGTTTTTGAACCACTCTCAATTTCAAAGTATTCAAAAGAGAGCTACTATATTTTTTTATTGTTACATATATGCAAGTCGGTAAAACGAAATTCCAACTGCTATTTATTATTCGTCACTCCAATCTTTGTAAAAATCCCCAAACATGCCTCCGCGAACAACTGTGACCTAAACGGCGGATTTTTGTTTTAGTCGACTATGTTTAGTTTTGTTTTTATAATAATACCACGTGTAGAACCTTTCATTGCCTTCCACATTATGCAATGTTTGTCTTAATCACGTATGAGTACTGAGAACTAAATTATGAAACAGAGAAGGTTTTCAATTTTTGTTCAATTTCAGCATGCTGTATAAAAAAAAATTATTTTTATTTCTAATTTTTCTCGCGTCGCATTTTTTTCACATCCTTCTTTTATCCACCATACATTCCGTTAGAGGTATGTGCACTAGTTTTGAGTTTTTAGCCTCTAAATACGCTAAAAAAGAGCAAATGCTGATGGGGGGTTTAGGGGTTATAGCTGTATATTTTATTCTTTATTATAATAATCTAAGGGACGTTTAATAAATAATCATATAAAACACATTGACGTCGTTAGGCGTATAATAACAAGTTTGCAGTTCCAAACGTCTAAACACTATAAAATCACAACTGCCGAAAGCGGGTTTTCAGACAATTTCCGCCGGTGCCATGATTGGAGAGGCCTCAAGCCTAAACCCTATGCGCTACATAATCTATACTACGTTAGAAATATCAAAGTGTAATATTGTAAAACATTAGAATAAAATACACTTCCTCTTGGAAACATAGATTTTTTAAATGCGAAATTGTATATGTTTAATGCGAAATTCATATTGATAACAGAACGAAATCATTTTTAGCATATTTAGAGGCTTAAAACTCAAAACCAGTGCATATACTTCCAACGGAATGTATTCTGGGTAAAAGGAAAAAGTAAAAAAATGCGACGCAAAAGACAAATTATTTTTTTTTTTTACATAGCGTGCTAAAATTGAATGAAAAGTGAACACCTTTTCTGTTTCATAATTTATTTCTCAGTAATCGTACGTGATAAAGGCACAAACGTTACTTAATTTGGAAGGCAAGGAAAGGTTCTATAAGTGGTATTATCTTAAAAGCGATACTAAGCATAGTCTACACAAAAACATATCCGCAATTTAGGTCACAGTTGTTCGCGGAGGCGTGCTTGAGGATTTTTACAAAGATTGGAGCGGCGGATAATAAATAGGAGTTATAATGCCGTTTTACCTACTTTCATATATATCACACTACAAAAATATAGACGCTCTCTTTTGAATACTTTCAGATTGAGAGTGATTCAAAAACGCCACACATGACAATCGTCAAAACCTCGTCGTTCTTTCCCTCTTCTTTGAGATTTGTTTTCTCAAAAACTAAACATGTCAGGACATTAAAATAAAAAGGATTGTTCTTCTTTGAACAGGCGCCACGAAATATAAAAAGTTGAGGCAAAATAAAAAATACGACTACACCTCGTTGCCTGAATCCAAATGAAACCGCCCATATCTAAAAAGCGAGGGGTGTCGCTTTGTTTCGGTCGTCGCATTTTTAATATATAAGACACACAGGATTGTAGTCTTAAATTTTCTAGGTTGTTTAAGGTGCGTAGATGAAATCGGCGCCATAAAGACAATTTTAGGTCCAAATTAAGCTTTATATATTAAGTGCTGCATGTGGCTTTACATGTGCGAATTGCCGGCTGGAAGAGCATCAAGAAAATGTCTATTGCTTATCGTTTCTTATTCGTACACCTGTTTTTGTCGATTTAAGTATAAAAACGAAGGGTTGTTGTATTAGTGTGAATAGATAAATAAGTTTAATTGGAATGCCCAGTCAGGTTGTAAATTCTTTCAGGAGTTACGTAAGGGTTCCACGGGAACACATCTTGGGATTTTTACATGAGAAAATGTAGAAATTTGAATGTAACCATATTCGACAGAGATCTGTCTAGTTAGGAAATAAATAGAGTGACTAAAAAAAATTGAAACGCTAATCAAGTTTGAATAAAAACAAAATACCCTACTTTTCGGGACCAGCTCGGTCCCTTGGTCACGGGTGACTCTGGGTTGGGCGAATCTTTCTCATCGCCTTCATGTATATCATCTATATCATCGTAATGATCTTCAACTTCATCTTCATCAATAATATCCAGCGTTGAAACCCACGGTTCGGAAGGTTGCTCCAGTGTTTTTTCGTGAAGCGACGAAGCCCTGAGACATTTACACTCGGGAAAGTGCCCGATGATCTGTTGAAGTTTTCTTGTAGAAAATGTAGAAACACTAGGTGCCTGTGATATTATAAAAATTAAATACGCAAGTGTTATTCACGGAAATGGGATAGAAAAGCAAAACAAAAATTGACAGCAATTACATTTGCTTTACGTTTACTAGCTATCTATAAACGACGGTGTAAAGGGCATTATTTATGAGTAGTCTAACCTTTATGTTACTTGTGCTAGCGCTTCATGTATTCAATTGACTCAAGAAACAATTCAAACCACTATATTTGCCGGGGCGACATGCAAAATACTCCGAATTGATCATGACTGTTGCAATCTTATTAAACATAAAAATAATTAGAAGTGGAATATGGTGTTTTTGATATTGACTCGTTTCTAACGTAAACGTAGTACATAAAGATTTTTTATGACTTTTGTCAGCGATCAACTCTAGCAGGCTGTTTTCGGTATCGGAGCACGAAATGTGTTTTTTGCTTGTTCCACCTTCTTGTTTTTCTTACAATAGCCGTGCTTCCCTCAAACGAATATATAAGGAAGCAGTATTCTTTACATAAAATATGTATTTTCGCTAACAGCAAGACGACGATACAAAACTGGGAATATTGTAGACACACCTGCCAAGCCAATCATTGTCGGGGAGCGGGCATTCGCGATCTGCAGCATACACTGGAAAGAAGAAATGCCCAGCTTGTAGTTACTTTCCTATGAGAGCTTTAATGATCGTGATTTTGAAAGGTTTAAGCAAATACACTCCCAGAAATGATTAAGGTAATCCTTTTGACATATATAAAAACATTGTTTTGCCTGGTTATTTGACCTATATACCGTGAGTATGATATAACTTTGTTTTTTCTCTTCTAGCTGGTCACTTAATTGACAGAAACTTCCGTATTATTGTTGCGACAAAATACTTGCTGTTTTTGTGAGCTCGTTGTTTTCGTGTCGTTCTTTCAACTTCAATTCACAAGCCTAAGATGCCTTACTACGATAAGGCTTTGCTGCCATTATGACAAGAGCGCTGTAAGGTTGGGAGACGCCGCGGAGTGTTTCCTTTTGCTTATTTTGTTAGAGGCCGCGCGCCCGCCGCTCGCGCGCCTTGGGGCGAGGCATGTTGGACAGCCCCCGGGGGGTCGCCGGGCGCGGGGGGTGTTTTCTTTTTGTTTGTATGAGGAGGCCGCGGCCGCTCGGCGCATCATCCGCGGCCGGTCGGGTTTCGACCGAGGGGTCCGCTGTGATTCCGCGAAGACCGCGACCACCATCGATGTTACGGGGCTCTCCCCTCGGGTTCGTTAGGGACTTGCTCGCCTCGGTGCGAGGCAGGTTGGGCAGCCCCCGGGGTGGTCGCTGTGCCCAAGAAGTGTTATCTTTTTTGTTTATTTACGAAGGTGGCTGCTGCTATGCTGCTGCTCGGCTCAACCCCCGTGGCCGAGTGGGTTTCAACTGAGGGGCTCGCTGTGGCGCCACGAAGACGGCGACGACGACCACTCTCGGAGTTACCGTATTTACTCGAGTAATAGCCGCACTATTTATGAACAAGGCCCTTGCGTCTACTTTCGCACAAAACACATACACAGCCAATCATTTCGTTGCGCATAATTAACATAGCGAATAACCAGATCGAGAACACGATTCTTCGTACAAATGCGATCTTCACAGATGGTATCTTCGCACGAAGACGTTATCTCTGTCCTGTAAACAGCTGGAATCATGCTGTCGATCGAGGTGATTGGCAATCTGCGTGCTCCGCGGAAAAGCGAACCCTCAGGTTTTCTTCATAAACAGTGCGGCTATTACTCGGGTCCGTTGGGAACTTGAAGAATGTGCCTGTATGCGCCCTGTCGGCCATTGGACGGGTGGCAGCACGTGACTCCGAGGGGTTTCAAACCTATTGGCCGATCCCTTCCCGAGGGCGAGAAGGACCGAGGTTTTAAAAGCTCGAGACGGGGCGGGAAGGGGCAATTTTTGCTTGCTTTGAACAACCGTAAAGAAGTTTGACGGAGATGCAAACTTCCCCTACTTGTACATAACATTGTACAAGTTTGTAATGTAAATAAATGTCTTGATCCCGGAACCCTGAAAAGCCTCCATCGTGCACCAAACTATCAATCCGCCAGCCAAGAAGAACCACGACGAAAGTTTACTAGCGCTTCAACTCGCTTCGCCACTCCGGATAAGATAACTTCAAATTTTGATTTCAGTGTGAAACGTGGTTCTCTGTCATAACTTTGTTATTGATGTAATGCGTTCCATTGTTTCAACACTCATATGTTCTATCCTACAGATGAGAACTTGGTGCCTAAAAGATATAGGTGAAAGCTGCCTAAAAGCAGAACTTCGTTGCTGCAATTATTTTTTGCAGGCACAAAACCAGGTAGAACGTTTTGGCAGGTTCTTTTAACAAAAACAACAACAATAAAACATGTGAATGTATTCTTTTATCAGCTTCCGATAAGCATTTGGTTACAGCTTCTTTAATCCAGCATACGGATCAATACAAATGTAAAGATGTGCATAAAACTGCATGTGAGGAAATGAGAAAGATGCAATTTAGGAAGGACAATTTGCAGCTTCCTGTAAAGTGAGGATAGAAGGCTGCATGACTTGCGCCACTTTTGTTTAGGTAGCAAACGAGTACAGCTTTGGAGGGAGCTGGCATCAAAATAGGCAATGACTTATACTGTGGCCAGGCTATTCACTAAGGCATGAAATTCGAAAGCCTTTGCGATCGATTCGCTTTGCACATCGCACGTAAACATCTCATATTCACCGCCAAGTTACAAAACGCAGGGTGTATTAGCCGATAAAACGCTGGAGGACAGAGCAAGGGGCAAGAAGTCGGAGCATCATGCCCCACGTTTTTAAAGCAGTCGGAGACTATATAAGAAAATTCGATATCAAGCATAACAAACTTGATGCCACATCTGACTTGAGTAGATACAAATGTGTAAGGGTATGGGTCCGGTGCAAATTACATCCATCTCGACGAAGAGAAATTAAACCGGAACATACATTTTACGGGTTTTCAATAAACAAATTAATTTTAATGTAGGGCTTTAGCTTTGTTAACGAATATATTCCACTAAGCAAGAATAGGACAAACAGCTTTAGTATCTTTTTTATTGCCAGTAACGTGTCTTTTGGTCGAGTAAATTGTGGTACATTGCAACATCTGATTATTGCAGGTAAAAAGCAACAGTACAGTTACGTGTGTATGCAAGATTACAGTATGGCTATTATTTTTTCTATCACACACGACGGATGCTGCGACAACAGACCCGCCATGGAAGAATTTAGAGTACTCGAAGATGCAAAACATCACAAATGTGAGATTGTATTCGAATGAAATACATAAATTTATATAGTTTTGGATGCTTTGCTTTTTCAGGAGGAATACTGGAAAAAGGATGAATGGGTGAATTTGTTAATTAAAAATAATTTCAAAGGTCTTCAAATTACCCTAAAGCTCTCTATCAGTGACTGAATTTGCGCGATGGAGGTCTCTGTCTGAACACGTCCATACAGTAGTTCCATGCCGAGACAATACGCCTTTTTGGATCAAAGAAGTATTCATAAAAGATTGTTAAATATTTCGAATCACCTTGGCACATGAAAAATGCTTTAAATTAGTTTATTTTCCAATCATAACTAGCGTCACTACTGCAAATGCAACATGACCCACGTCATCATTCATTGTAACTTTAGTCATCAAGTGTTAGCGTCTTATTGTGGCAATCATACCCATATGTTATGCCCCCTGTGGCCATCAACTCACCTGCACAAACTCCACTATGTAGCTTTCACGAGGGCTCCCTCGCGTGTGGCACCTCACTCTCATTGGGTAGTGTAAGCAATCATTTTACCACATTTTAACATAGCAACAACCAATAGCGTTCTTGTCGGAAGTCGCGGTGTAAGTCTTGGTACATAAACCATTGCACTGAGATTTACCGACCGAAGTTCATATACTATGTACGATGATTTCGGTGAAGTACGGCTAAAGTTCTGCCGCAAACGTTTGCTTTATGCTACGAAAGCAGGAACTAAGCAACCTAAATTCGTCACTGAATAGCGCAAAACGGATTTGTTTTGAGCCTAAATTCTAAGGAGTGATACGGCGCGTTGTGACGAGGGACAAGAAAGTGCTTTTGAGTGAAATGGGCTAAGATAAATTATCTACAATGTAATGTAGAGAATTTTAGGTTGTTTTTTCATTATCTTGTCCAAATCTCAGGACGTCCGCAGCAGCCTTTAACCCTAGGCTTAAGAAATCATTTCATAAGGTCTAGAATTCGATTTTAGGCCAGGTACCAGTAGTCTAGGGTAAGCTATTTTCAATAAGTAATTCATAATAGCTACAGTAACTTTTAGAAACAAAATAGAAAAGTTACCGTTACAGTCACTGAAACAAATGATAACTCGTTACAGTTCGTTTTACAAAGTAACGGCATTACTTTTTAGTCACTTTCCTTAAAACAAAAGTTGTAAGATTGGTCACTGCCCTTGTGCCGTTTCAAGCGATTGCCCAGAAGCAATGAAAAACGGCAGCAAAAGTAGAGCTTCACGCGTTTAAAGTGTAAGTGTTCAGTCAAAAAAATCAAGCGCATGCGGAAAGGTAACTAGCTTTTTCGCACCACATTTACGCGTGGCCATATCCCCACCATGACTAGTAAGAAAGAACGTATTCACAAGTTGGCGCAGGGCGAACGTAGCACTCACAATGTAGGAACACATCGTTTTGGAAAGCATAAGAAAAGGTTAAATTCTACTTGTTCAGTGATGTCTTAATCCTTAAGGAACTGCTAAAAGTAATGACAAAACCAACATCGTTACTTTCATCGTTGCTTCATAAAAAAGTAACAAAACTACAATTTTAATCATATAAAAAAGTAACGCGCTACAGTTTAAAGTTACCAAAAAGGTTACACAGTTACAGTAACACGTTAGTTTTAATGCGTTACAACCCAAACTGGTAGTAGTTGCGATAACACATTATTAATTTAACATCGGTTAAAATCGCACACTATTTGAAGCCTACGCACCAGTTATAATAATATCACGACCTGTCATACAGGTTATTTTATTTATCCTGTAACATATTTCAGTGTTGTCAGTTGCGTCGTGCCATTTGTTAATGAAATGTTTTGCAATTGTTTGTCATAGCTCCTGCTGTTTTAATACCGCCTTCGGTCATTTCCGCTTGATGCTTATGACGGGTAATTCGGTAGTGGTTTCTACAGAAAAGTTATTTCACCTTATTCATTGAAGGTTATAGGGGTGGGCGAGAAGACCTAGTACGTCAACGAAGGAACAGATGAAGATATTCTAATTAAAGAAATAGTTGTTTGCCTCACAATGCGAATGAGTTATTTTGATGAATATGAAAGGTACGCGATTGCATTTCGAAAATACAAGAAAGAAGTGACGCAGGAAAGACCGTACGTTTTATATTATCATCTCATACTACGTATATAGTCTTAGCCGCTTTACGTGATACGGATACCTCAACTTTCTATTTTTACTACTATTCACCTACTTCGTTGCCCATCCTTCAAAGCAGAAATTTTGCCTTGATTATAACATGTTTAGTATGAAATACAAAATTAACCGAAATCGCGAAAAAGACTCTAGGTTGATCTACAGAATATGGCTCGTGGGAACATCTCATAAAATGCGGCTTTGTGGCGTCGAGTTATGAATAGAAGTACTACCGATAATGGCGTTTTAATCTAGCAGTGACTCCCCTGCGATACCCTGGTTCTCACGAAAGAATACATACAAGAAGCAATATTCTAAGAGCCGCTGACTTCAGATCTTAAAATATTCAGCTATAGAAATGGATCTGTCCGGATATTTCTTTTTCATAGTCATTATAGATAGGAACTCGCATGAAAACGGACATATCTTCCAATTAGCCTTGTTAAAATTTCAAATAGAACCATACAAGTTTAAGGAAACAAAATTGAACACTATGACAGCAATAACATTAGTCGAAATCGATGAGACGTTCTCAGGTAGAAATTTTGGTGGTTTTGGATTTGAACAGGACCATGACTCGCAGTCTCTGTCTGGTCGTATACGCGTCTTAATTATGTTCAGTCAGACTCTGATAAAAAAATGCGTGTCCCGAGAATACGTTAGTCAATTTTGCATCCTATTGTTAAGATATCTTCGGATTAAACCAAATACTTTACTAGGGTGAGCACTTGCCAGTCCGGCCATTTCCATTTGACAACGCGTCTGCAGCGCCATATCCTCCCCTAGTGATGTAGGCGACTCGCGTCCGAGAGAACGCATGCGCATCGCGCAGACCTTGCTGTCGCGCAGTCGCGCGGCGCCGAAGTAAAGGGCTGACCAGTGATTTCCCTACACACCCCTAGGGGGGTGTGCACCCCCCCCCCTTGTTTTTTTTTAGACACCCCTTTAATTCGCAACGACTCATCTATTCTCAATGCCCCCCCCCCCCCCTAATTTAAATTCCTGAGGAAACCCTGGGGCTGACCCCTGCACAGGGAGATACCGGGTTCGCCAAGACGGCAGAGAGGGCTATCTCGACTTGATTCCCAAGATACTCACGTCGATAGATGGTGGCAGCCACCCCTTCCAAATCAAAGGGGAAAACTCCGAAGCTGCGGCGCATCCAGCTGTCCAACTACGCAGAAGCTGTCCGTGCCAAGGCCATTGGATTTTGGTGAAGCAAGATATATTTACCTAGCAAATTATTTGGTCATACAATGCCACTAAACTCTTACCTAATTTCTGAAAGCATTTTATCATAAAAAAATGTTCTGTAAAGAGAGGAGCGTAGCATTACGAAAGGCCGTCACGAAAAACCGTCAGAAGGCCACCAAATCTAGCGGGCTTA
The DNA here is from genome assembly GCA_013358835.2 of Ixodes persulcatus. Taxonomy (NCBI): domain Eukaryota; kingdom Metazoa; phylum Arthropoda; class Arachnida; order Ixodida; family Ixodidae; genus Ixodes; species Ixodes persulcatus. The sequence continues at coordinate 15,837 of JABSTQ010010466.1, forward strand.
CGTCCCGCTAATTGTGACGGGCTTGACATATCCCGCCAAATATAGCAAAATTAGTCATCGATATAAATAACGATTAATAATATTCAATTTATTATAAGGAGAGAAATGGACGTGTACTTTCACTGCACATAGTTTGTGTCCCGAGTTTATCTGCACGATTGAGATACATATAAAATTCAGAAATGCATATGACATTTGGAGCACCTTTGACATGAGAGGTACAATGTCGTTTAACTTTCAGAGAAAGTTTTGATTTATACCTCGTGCCAAAAAGCGACAAGGGATATGACGTGCAAAATGTTATGGAAGTTGAGAACGAATTCCAAGAAGGTGGATATCTCCTTTGGCAGAACTTTCGCATGCGATATGAAACCGGCTCTTAATTGTCAGATAATTCACCAATTTGTATACCCTTTCCTTTTTTTCTTTTGACAGAAATAGCGAACATGCACCTTGCCTATACCGATTACTCTATATGTGCACTGTTTTACTATGTCGGAAAAGGTAAGCGAAATTTACCAGGATGATTTATATAATCTAAGCTTCGTTTCTTTCTTGACGTTGCTAGTTACTGTATTATTACTTGACGAGAAGGCGCCAAATCCTCCCCTAACGTAATACTAGGAGATTTGAGCCTCGTTTTTATACAGCTATTTTATCGTATGAGAGGCTGTCACGTGACAAGAGCGGAAGGATTCCTTCCCGATAATATTTCTTTGTACTTGAATATCGCGGAACCATGCTTTTTTTTCATTATGCATTGTCTGCCCTTTTTTATTAGCTTTCTCATGGGACACATGGTACTCTAATATACGTTAGAGGAACACTCACATTGAAAATAACTGCATCCTAAGTATAAATTGCTTGAGCGAAAGTTAGCATGTACAGTGATTTGTTTCTGTTGGCCGTGCGCTTAACGGATGTTCCAATTGCTCCGAACACGCTCAGCATAAAAACTATCGCACGAAAGAAAAACCGCGTACGACCGGTGCAAGGCACAAGACGTATGCATAGTACTCTACTTGCTGACAACTTAAGAAACCTAAGAAAGGCAGGGCTTGGCTTATATTCAGTCCTGTGTCACGGTTCGTTTTTCGGCGCTTTTATTAGCTAATGCCGCCAGCTTATCGGTTGCGTTTCCAAAGCCGTCAGTGATTATAGATGCAGAACCAGACGAGTAAAATGCCAGCGTGCACAAATCTTACGACCAAACTGATTTTTTTGTCAAAAACGGTCTAAGCTGTGTGTGACACTTATGGGACGGCCTAAAAAGGCTACCATTCGTCCAAACCGCCGCAGTTTTTATAGCGTTTAGTCAAACGGCTTACCTCTGATATTCGAGTTCCTCGTGCAAGGTCTGTATCACTGTATTTAACGTGCCAATCGGCAATTTGATGCGTTTTGTTTCAGGCGACTACGAGCTGTGGTTATATGAAGAGCCAAGTGGCCTTGCAACCGCTTGTGAACCTCTTCTTGCACTCTTGTCAGACAAGACACGGAATGTATACTACACGAATGACTGCAGGCAAAGCTGATTAACGTTAAATTAACATTGCAGAAAGCTTCCAGCAGGCATTAGAGTATAAGCTTATGCACGACGTGAATATCCATGCCGAATTTACACAAGTGCTTGTTAGCCCACAAAAAAAGCAAATTACATGTGATCTTCCTTTTTCGCTTAAAATGTAGATTTGCTGAATGCCGCTTACTCTGAAAGAGGAGGAATGGTTTTTTAATATGCAAAGTTGTTTTGTTTTTTTTGGAAACCAAGCAGATATATATTCAAAAAAGTTATAAATAAAAAACTAGATTTTATTCATTTTTTCTGCAATAAATTGGGAATGGCAAAATCAATAAGTTTAAGACCTTTTTTAAGACATATACAAAATAATATCTTCAATTTTATTGGTTATCTCATTATGAATAAAATGTTGTAGCTGTGCATAGAGGAACCGATGTTACTGAAAAAAAAAACTTAATGTAATCGTAAGCATACCTACGTGTTTACATCCTCTGATTTAAATGGTAATGTCAAGATTATAACTAAATTTATCTGATGCAATATAAGTAGAGTTCCATGTTTTCGGATAAATCCGAAAAATCCGAAAAAGTCCGAAAAACACTCGCTGGTTACTTATCCGTCAATTCAGATTTATCCGAACAACTCCGATTTCCGAGGTCACAGGAACAAAATAAAAAGCCAAATACGATTTTTTTCAGAAATAATTTTGATAAGAGCACAGGTTAAGTGCTCCTGAGGAGATGCTACCTCAGTTTTCTTTGAAATGTTGAACCACTGATAAAAAGGGTCTGCCTTTTAGCTCATCAAGTTCCTTCAGGGCAAAAGGTTACAATAACCGGACTTTATTTTTTGTTTTTTGACTTTTTCAACATTGAGAACACAGTAAAATTAACTCCGAATTTCATTCAGAGAATTGGGAATCTAACAAAAATAAACTCCGAAACACCCCAATTTTCCAGCGAAAAATGAACTCGGAAAAACAACTTCCGAATTTCACAAAAAATAAACTCCGAAAACACGGAATCCTAAATATAAGTAAGATCTGTAGGAATCCGAGTTTTTTTTATTGTAAAAAAATACCTCACTAATTATTCTTCAGGGAAAACAGAAATATAAAGTGAAGTAATAAAACGTGGTTGATATTGAATAAAGTTTGCGACCCTAAATCGCAGCATGAAATAGACGAAGCTATCGCATGATGCTCTTCAATTTGTTTTTCTCTAGAGTAGTGACTTGTTCTCCAAATGTTTTATTTTTTTCCCGCTGACTTTAAAGCTTTAGTTCGTAATTAAAGGCCCTCTGATGTTTCCTTTCGTATAATAACGAGTAGTCTTTCTATATAGCTGGCTAATATCTCTTGAATATTGTTCATACATGTTCTTGAAAACTAAACGGCCTCTGTGAATATTTTGTCATTACTAGTTAATCAATTAATCAGCCACGTAATAGCTCAATTCGTGCAATGAACAAGGCTGGCTTTTAGAAGAAAAAAAAAAAAACATCTTTGTGCCACGTGGTAGAATATGTCTAAACTCAATTTTTTTTTCATCTTTGATTGTTGTTTATTAGCCCTTCACTTTAGTGAAACGGATATTTTTTTACATAGCAGCGGCTATTATGGACTATTTTTAGAAGGAAAATGTTTACCTTTCTAAATTTTTATGCTTAATTTTACAAAATCGCTTAAAAGCGGACTGATTGGTCAAAATAATTTCTTTTTATTATCCGAAAAGATTGAAAACGATGCCTGGACGATGCACTCAAAATTCGAAATTTGGGAACTCAGTAGTTGCGAAGTAAAAAAACAATTTCTGAAAGCCCAATTTTAAGATTGAGTCTTCCTGCAACTCGAGTTTCTCTCACGCCGCCTAACCGTTCCAACCCGAAGAGTCGTATTCGCCCGCGTCCCGCGATGAACCGCTCTTTTCCATGCCTGCCGCCTATCGCTGTGAGAAGACGACGCTTCACTTTCGAGTTTGGAGTTCTTTTAGCGCTCTTTCAGCGATCTCAAATTCTTTGAAACGGTGTGAGGTCCAAGAGAACGCGCAGTGGACTTTCGGTCGCCGCGCCGGGTTCGGCCAACGCCATGCCAACAACGATGATCCCGGTATCCAACAGCGTTTATTGAGTACCAGGGGTCCCCAACAAGACACTGCGGTCAAGCGAGCCGTGGACACAAAGTGTGCCCGCAGCGCCCGCCAACCTGAGAGCCAAAAGGGTAATTGCGAGCGGAGTCATCGCCGGTCGGACGAGCTCACGCCGCTACCCATCGTCGCAGGAGTTCGGGGCCAGGGCTCTCGGCAGACGGACGTCCACAGGTAGTGGGGACGCCGACTGTCAGAGCCAGGGGAATCACTAGCGTGGAGTCATCGCCGGTCGGACGAGCTCACGCCGCGACTCGACCCGTTGCCCGGAGTCCAATCCAGGACTCCCCGCCCACACGGCCGTCCACTCGGAGGGCAGGCCCGACTCTCCCTCCAGCGATCTTCTGGTCCGCCCGAAACGGGAGACGCGCGGAGGAGTGCGAGAGAGTAAGCCAGCATGGTGACGTAGTCTCTCCGACACGATACGGAGCGACCAGGCTCGAAGTCAGACGGCTTCGCCTGGAACGTCCGCGGCTTACGCCTTCTCGGGGGAGGGAAACCAGTGGCCCCCACAACTTTTGTGAGCGACGTGAGGGGCCACGTTGCGCCGGTTCTGCGTGGGAGGCTGCTCCGGCGGAGTCACAACAGAAACAACGGTACACAGACACTACACCCCGTTGTTTTGACCGTTTGACAATTTCCTTTTCGAAGTCTGAGAGGTCGTCGAATACCTAAAAAAGACCATTTCGTTCGATTTTCCGACTCACCGATCATTCTCAGTGCTACATGTGTCGAGCGCCGCCATGTTTTCCGAGGGAGGATAAAACGGGATAAAAGGCCAGAAGGCGACATAACTCCGGACTTCGAATTTCGGTATTTCAAAATGAAGGTCCGTACACTCTAAGAAAGGCCTGCGCGTCTATTTACCCGCAAAACATTCAAAGAGCCAATCTCTGCGATCTACGAAATGAGCTCAGCGAATGATAAGGTGGGAACATCCGTTTAGGCCTCAAAATGAAGTCTGCGCTGTGGCATTACATGATGCAAGTATGACTCCTTGCACTGCGTACTGCCACAGCGCAGACTTCATTTTCTTAGTTCTAAGCGGATGTTCCCACCTTATCATTCGCTGAGCTCATTTCGTAGATCGCAGAGATTGGCTCTTTGAGTGTATTGCGGGTAAGTGGACGCGCAGGCATTTCTTCGAGAGAAGTGCGTTCACAATGGCGTTAAAAGCATGCTTTACGAATGCCGTTATTAAATATTATAAAAATGTCGGTTACAAAGCTTCCAAATTTGATAATTGATTACGTCACAAATAAAAAGAAGCGACGAGGTGAAAAGCGGGAGAGAAAAACGCCAAAAATAAAAAAGCGCGCGCGCGCGCGTGGGGAGTTTTTTTTTTTGCGTTCTGTTGTTGTTGTTGTTGTTTTTTTGTTTTTTTTTTTTTTTGGGGGGGGGGGGGGGTTTGCGTGTTCATGACAACAACTTTTATTGTTTTAAACAACAAAAAACACAACGACCTTTGAGGTGTAATTGGCTCTTTAAAATCAAGCACTCGCGGAAACAACAGAATGCAACAGTCGAGATGCATTCTATCGCCAAAAGAGTTCAAGTCCCATTTTTGCCTTACCCTGATTGCGCTTTTATTTCACCACTTCTTCACTAAGCTCCCGATTAATTCTTCCAGATTTTTTTTATATCACGTTAGAGCCTACCGCTCCTCTTTCTCTTAAAAGGGCACGCGTCATTATTTTGATTATAAGGCTTCAAATAATCCTCACTCACTCTTTACCAAACTCAGTGTGTTGGCTGCACTACCAACGGTATGAATAATGTGCGTTAGATTTTTTTTCGGCTTAAGTAAATCTTATCCACTTCTTGCTCCTCGCCAGCTTACAGTGTTGTTAAAATTGCCGATAGCATAGTTAAATAGAATAAACTAGACATAAAAAAAAAATTAATTTCATCTCGCAGATATCTTTCAGTCCAAAGAAAGTGAAATTTGGCCACCCATTGGTCGGGGTTTCTTGACAATAAGGCGTTATCCGGAGCCAATGATATAACAGCCAATGAAATTTCGAAATTAGCCGTTAAAAACGCTGTTCCGCCCATGCACCGAAAGCGGTCCCGAAACGTCAACGCATAACGTCGCAAAAGCCGGAGTGCCATGCTGTTGGATGTCGTTATCCTGGCGGTTGGGCGTAGAAGTTCCGGCAAAAAGCACGAGTGAACGCGAGGGTCGCTGTCGTCAGCGCGTCCGAACGCGTGACTGCGGAAGCTTCCGTGGACTGTCGCGCTGCAGAGCGACCTGCCGCAGGACAGGCGTCTGTCAGACCGACCACCGCTTGTCGTGACACCGCCAGGATCGCAGCCGGCGGCAGCGTGAAACCTGTATGACGTCATCAAGCGGAAATACAGGGACCACATTTTTTGAACGCGGGAAACACACCAGTCGGAGACGCGTTCCAGGCACCATAGTTGAGCGAACTTACGCCAGTTACCGTAGCGTCATCAAAACGGGGAAACTCTACACACGATTCATTCTTCGTGGTAAAACAATGCTAAGCGAAAGGAAAAAAAAGTAGATATAATTTAAGCTCAAAAGTATTGCGCGCAAAAATCTCCCAATTACAGTTAAATATAACATAGAGTAGTCTTATGAAAGTTTCCAAATGAATTAGGAAATAAAAAACATTTCTTCACTTAGCTTGACAGCCACTGCTGGCGTTCAAAGGACCGCGCATAGCAATTGGGGCGAGTGAGACAAGAGTATGAACGTAGAGTAGGAAACAATTAGAAAAATAATGATCACTACTTCTGGTCAGGAACAAGGTATACCCTCTTTAGTCAAAAAACTTCTAAAAAAAAAAAAAAGATTGCAAATTTTGGAAAATAAAACGTGCGTGTTGAGCCTGTTTTATTGCTTCTTTCTTTCAGAAACTCCCATCGGAGGCTGGGCTATTTCAAAACTTCATCTATATCTGAACTTAAGCATTGTTTTCATGTTCCTTTACTCGTTGACCTGTCGCCCCATTAGAGCAACCATAGAACTTGATGACCTTTAATGAGCTCGCTGAATCAACAAGGAATGTTTTAGCAACCTCTAGCTTCGAGCAGCGAAACCTTTTGCTCGTCCAAACCAGTAAAAGCAAAGGTGTTACGTGTAATGACGTAATAAAAAAAAACAGTTTAGAACTAATTTTTACCAGGCGTCTTGTCTTCAGGCGACGAAATGCCATAAGATCAGAGGCAGCGCAAATATCATAATCATGTAGTAATTCAGGTCGACCATCTGTGTATTTACGAACCGAATCACATAGCAGAACCGATGGCGCGTGTAGCGATTTTCCAGAATCGCAGGATGTTTAGTATGATGCCATTGTTTTGAATCACCAACAACGTGAAACTTTCTTTGGACTGAAATATATCAGCGAGAAGAAATTAATTTTTATGTCGAGTTTATTCTGTTTAACTATGTTATCAGCAATTCTAACCACACTGTAAACTCGCGAGGAGCAAGAAGTGGGACAGATTTACTTGAGCAGAAAACAATTCGAAAGCACATTAATCATACCGTTGGTCGTGCAGCGAACACACTGAGTTTGGTGAATATAGGAATGAGGATTATTTGAAGCCGTATATTCAAAACAAATGATGCATGCCCTTTTAAGAGAAGGGGGAGCGGTAGGCTCTCACGTGATATAAAGAAATCTGAAAAAAAAATGATCTGGTGCTTAGAGAAGAAGTGATGAAAAATAGCGCAATCAGGGTAAGGCAAAAATGCGACTTGAAATCTTCTGGCGACAGAATGAATCGCGAATGCTGCATTGCGTTCGTTTTTTACATAGCTGCTGCTATGTAAAAAAAAAATATTATCGGTTTCATTGAAGTGAAGGGTTGGTAAACAACAACCAAAGATTTTAAAAATCAAATTGATTTTAGACGTATTCTACTACGTTGCACAACAAATTTGTTATGTTTATTTTTTTTTCTAAAAGACAGCTTTGCTCATTACAAGAGTTGAGCTATTACGTGGAGGCATGTCTGCAAGTAACTACATCAAGATTAACTAGACGGGAAAACATTTCAGAGGGGCCGTTTAGTTTTCTTGAACATGTATGAACAATAATTAAGATATATTAGCCAGCTATTATGAAAAACGCACGCGTTAATATACGAAAGAAAACATCAGGTAGGGCCTTTATTACAAACTAAAGCTTTAAAGTCAGCGGGAAGAAAAATTAAAACATTCGGAGAACAAGTCACCTTCAATTCGTAAGACGTTTGTGAGACGTTGAATGGTAATTTCAAGCTAGTTCTTGGTATCTTTTTGCCCGGTGTCGTAGCGTAGACAGTTGGGCGAGTTGGTAGATATTGAACATAGTTACAGTTAAAATCTTTTTCGTGTGGGTAATTTTACGTGTCCCCCACGAGCTCTCGGGGCTGTGGTCCCTCGTGCCTGTGTGGCCAACGCTCGAGCAGATTCCGCGTTCTGTACCGCTTTCTTTTCCTCTTTCGTTAATACACGAGTTGTGAGTGTGCGCTTGTCTGTCGTCTATGTGTTCCTCTTCTCTGTCCCTGTCCTTGTGTGCGCAACTGTAACTATGCTCAACTGCCCGGTGTCCTCGGCATATTTTGGTTGAAATAAAGTTTAATTCAATGAAGTTCAATTCGCTTCTATTCAATTTATCTCGCGACCGAACTTGCCGTTATATTTGTATACCATATTAGAGACCCCCAAAGCAGTTTTTGTAAGTTCGAAAAAAATTCCGGAAATTATTTTTGTATCAGCCCAACTGACTATGTCTATCTTCTGCCCCTGCATTTTCAGTCAGAATACGCAAGCTGCACCGCAAACATTAAATCGACTGATATCATAGCTTAAATCGAACCTTTGCACAAAAAAAAAAAAAAAAATTTGTTTACGAATAAAATATGTCAGAGTGGTATGCGTGTCTGTCCGCGTGGGCTAATGTACGGCTACTCTCTATGCTCTTTAATATCCGTTTTTTTTTTAATTTTATATATATACACATAGCGGGAACGACATTTTGCGAACTACGTTGTTGCACATTAGAGGAAAACTATTTGTCGAGGAAATAAAGCCCACGTTAAGCACTTGTATTAGCATGAATGTTTCCTTCGGTCGCAAACATACTTTGTGGGCCATGTTGGCTAAACATACCCAAAACGGAAAGCGCGAAAGACAGGGACAAGTGGGAGACTATACGGGACAAGCGCTACTATTAAAATCATAGGTAGCATATGTAGTCGGTGAGTGCTTAACAAACGCGGGGCGTGGCCGAGAATTTCATTATCCCTCCATGGCCAATCGGATTTCGGCTTCAGCTGAGAAGAGCACGAAAGAACCAATCAGGGAGCAGGAAGCAAAGAACACGACAAGCCCCGCCCTGCATTTCTTGAGCTGTCGGTGAACATATGAGCGCCCTCGTTATGTTTATTATTTTCATCACATTCATGTCAGCAGAGAAAGTTACTCGCCACTATTTCAAAAGTCGAAAACCCTCCATTTTACCTTTAGGGCACAGTCGGTCTATACTTGGTCTATACGCCACGAACGAATAGGACCAATCAATCAGCGTCAAAAGCGGAGGTCACTGGGCCTTTTTTTTTTTTTTTGTTTTTTGACTGGTTCAGCGAGAATAGAACGCGTGCAGGAACATGCCGAACACCACATTGGTGCGCTTTTGAAGCTTTCTGATTGGTCAATAATCAGGTCGCAGCATTGGCTGGGTCTGGACTTGAAGTGAAATGAAGTAAAAACAAACTCGGTAAACAGCCTTACAGACGTCTTGCTTGAGGTCACTGGCGTTTAGTCGCGTTTGCTGATCCACAAAACATTATAGTTTAGTTCTATTAAAAACATAAATGCGTGACTTCGACTGTCGTTTGCCGTAGGTTTTGATATTTTCATGCTTCCACTGAACACGAACAATGAGGAAGCTCAATAGACGTTGCGATCCATGTGCGTTTACACCACGCTGCAGCAAAGAATACGTTTTTGTTAAATATGCGTGTTGTTGAGAAACGTACTCCAGATTTTCGCAGCATCGCATGCAGCGGTGCCTTCGTGCATTCGACTAGCCCTGATTGTCAAGGCGATCCACATTCACAAAAACACTAGAATGTTACAATTTGATCTCGAAATACCTTGCATCGTGTCTCCTATTATATAGTGACATCTGAGAGCAAATTTTGGTAAGATTTAAATTATGTTTACAAATAAAACAGCTAGCCCCCCCCCCCCCCCCCTCTCTAGCTCTGTTATTTGGGTTTTATTTGGTGTTACCTTCTCAGCAGGGTCATCCAAAAAGTCGCAGAGCACTCAAACCGTTTAAGTGTCTTTTGGGACAACACAGCACGCCATTGTGACGAAACGAGTCATTGACTGATACCGAGCTTCCTGATGTTATTAGGCAACCGGCCGAGCAGCCCAGTTACCTCCTACCACCCCGGTACGGAGGTTCGGTACGTTCCGCGACGCGGCTAAGTAGTTGGAACGATAGCCGCTAGGATATTGCACCTATGAACGGGGGAGTTCACAACATAATCCATCACCAGCTTAACCTTTTCATGACTCATGCTAGCGCTCCGCGTGTTGGACATTCTCTAGAAACAATTTTTTACGACTGAACTTTCTGCAAGGGCAAATCGCAAAACACTCCCGATTGATATTTATTACGACAAGTTATTGGATACAGGAAGATTATGATACAAGTGGAACAAGGTGTGTCTGATGCAGTTTTGTTTTTAACGTCTTAGTAGTATGTAAATGATTTCGCTGGCAATATTCTTGATCATGAGTCCTTCCAGACTACTGTCGGCATACTAAAGAGCACCGTCACGTTTGGTGATGTAAAATTCCTTTCCAAAAATTAGTTGTTATGATTGTACCTTATAAAACCACGTTGCCTTTTCGCATGGGGTGGGACTCCACTACAGCGTTGCATCGGTTCATTGTCTGTTTTCCCCAGATCTGCATTCACGTTTGAATTAGGCTGCTCTATGCAACTTCAAGAAAACTTCAAATTTGTCATAATTGTATTAACAGTAAAAATTGCTATATAATGTAACTAGGCATGCGCTGTGATTTGTCTTTGCTGGTAGTGCGCAAAGCATCAGTGCCGAATACAACAGGAAACACTGTTGAACATAAAATCAATTATAATAAAAAACGATCGTTTGTTTGATTGAAAGTTCAGACCGTAAAAGATTATTCTAGATGGTGAACTGCGAGCGTGCGTAGATGCTCCGATTGAAATGGTTTTGTCAACAACTCACTGTGCGGCGCCTGGCACCGTGGGCGCTTGTCTGATAACATCAGGAAGCACGGTATCAGTCAACGACTCGTTTCGTCACAATGGCGTGCTGTGTTATCACAAAAGACTCTTGAAAGTTTTGAGTGCTCTGCAACCTTTTTGGATGACCCTGCTGAGAAAGTAACACATGGTAACGCAACTGCTCAAACCGATAGCCGTGCATTACGCACTTGAGGGTATGCACTAAGCACTGCTGTAAGCAACTTCAAGAAAACATCAAATTTGTCATAACTGTATTAACAGTATAAACTGCTATATAATGTAACTAGGCATGCGCTATGATTTGCATTTCTGGTAGTGCGCAATGCATCAGTGCCGAATATAACAGGAAACATTCTTGAACATAAAAGGCTGGCTCAAAAGTATTTCGCTTTTCCAAATTGCGTTGGTTCAGCTCACCTGTAGTCCCAACGGTGTTCCCCTGAGAAATGTATTGCCAAGTTAATTCTGCGTAGATTGCATCGCCTTTTTTACCACACGAATTGGCGATTCGTCTTAGGTGATTACGAGCTGTGGTTATACGAAAAGTCAGATGAAATCTGTACTACGTGAAGTAATATTGTCACGAATGAACAGGCGACGAAACAAAAATAACTGGGGAAATTGAAAGGTTTAATGGGGCGAACTAGTCCCAGAAATAAACAGGAAACTGATGATAACAGCGAGCGTCGCGGGCGTCGAAGTCGGCGTAACAGGAGAGTCGAACGCTGGAGCGAGACCGACTGTGGCTCGACACGAGGAGCCCTTATGTAGACGCGTTGGCTTCTGGAACAATCGGCGTAGAAGGTTCGGCGCGCAGAACACTCGGACCTCGAACAAGCAACAGGATTCTCGAATTTACCAGAACACTAAATTCCAAGAATAAATGAGAGACGCGTCGCTCCCAGGAATCGAAGCCTGACACTTTTGCATGGGAGGAAAGCACGATAACCGTTGGGCCACGGCCGGGCTGCCTACTTGGCTAGCTGCGCGAGCGGCAATATTATCCGAAGGTGCGCGTATTCTGAAAATAGATGAACGTTATGTAATGTACAAAGGCATACCGGAGGCCCAAAACTACCCCTTTTTTAAAACAATACTTGACAAAACACTGTATATTTTGCTTCTTGCTTTATTTTATTTAGATGATATCTTGCATATCACTTAAGTACCAAGTAGAAGGGGGTAGATAAAAGAAGCATAAACAAGCCTAGCACACAGAAAAAAAAAACACGGCCATACAGTTCACATTGAAGGTAGAAAAAGTAAAAAGCAGATGAGTCAACAGGTCCAGCACTTTAACCTGGGTGATAGCTTATAAGCGCTGGAAAGATGCCTAGGCTTTCGGCAATAACGTTTTAGCATACGGGCTGCTGGACCGCATTCCGTCAGTTGAGTGACCCCCTAAGAGTGCCATCATATGTCAACAGATGGCCCTAGCTGAGCACTGAACGACGACCTTGCGTGATGGTGTGCCCGTGTAGCGGGGATCTTGTTTTTTACCTCCTCGGAGTGAGGAAGCAGCAAGGCATCGCGCTAGATACTCAAAAGTGGCCGCCTCGCCGGGTTAATGCCGGCGACTCATGGCGTGTTTTCGACCTGTTCATCATCCGAACGCAACAAATGGAAAACCACTCCTTCTGTCGCTTTTAATTTTCTCATAGAAACGGTCACATATTGTTTTGTTAGAAAGCACACACAACCTTTTTAAGTGCATAAATAGGACACATGTGTAAAAAAAAAAATATAAACTTACCCCACAAACATAAATTAATAAATATTAGCGCCGCCAAAGCTTTTACCGCACGTTAGAGCGACTCCGAAAGGTGCATTTATTCCGGCACGCCGATCCGAAATAGAATCATATTTCTGTATACTTTTTATTCAAAATTACTCTCACGTCACTAATAACCTTTTTTTTTTTTTTTGCGGGGGGGGGGGGGGGGGTTCTTCTGCGATGTACAAATTTTTGGGATTTTTAACTTGCGGTTTGATTACTGTACACGACGAGGAGATTAAAACAATGGGTTGTGAAAAGAGGCATCGCCAGTTTGTGTCTGGGAGCTTAATTCCTTCAGAAAGTCCTGCTGGCACAGACCGCGAGACAGCTTAAAGGGACAAATAGGACGATTGCAAAAAGCTGCTTTTCCGCTAAAAACATTGGTAGAGGTGGCGGAAAGCTTAATGAAAAATATTAAAGGGTCCCAGAAATCAACCTGCGATATACCGACTTCGAAGCCAGTTGTCACCTCACACATGCAGAAGGTGACGCACAATTTGACAAAGGTAGCCCAGCGCTACAATAATTCGGTGTTTTTATCATCGCAAAATAAGATGGCGCGACATTTCCGCCAGATAAATAACTCGCAGTTGTCTTCAGATCCCTGCACAACAAAACACCGAAACACGTACACATCGCGACACTGTTAGCGCGAACACGACATCGGCCCCTTTTTGCACGTTATTTGGAAAGAGTATTAGTGGGCACACAATATCACCCCTTATATTAGAGCCCTAAATTAGCTCTTTCTATAACAATGATATCTTTGATGACAACCTTTCGGTTCTAAGAAAAAAACACAAAAAACTGGCGATCGCTTGTTCGTGCTAACAGTGTCGCGCTCTGTACGTTTAATGCGCTACTAACGTTGTCTACGTAATTCCGATGACGTGTGGGATGACGTATATGGGCGAGACGGGCAAGGGCGTGAATCGTCCCACCCGCGAGCACGCAGCTTTCACACGAATGACTTCTTCAGGGAATCATTGTAACAGATGCTCTTGCACCCCTGGCCTTCAATGACACTAAACATTTGGCTAGATACAAAAGATAAAATGTCGAGAGAATTGCATGAGGCTATTGAAACTATAATCAGGGAGAAGAAAGGCATAAGTGACACGTCCTTACCATTATCTACAAATGAGTTTGAGTTTGAATTCTGAAACGCGGGGAACGGATAAAAGATTGACGAATTTGTTTTTACATGCGTCCATAAATGTTAAAAAAAAAATCTATAGTTTAAACGGCGCTCCTTCGTTCCAATTGGTCATGGCAATAATAAAGAAAAAGTGGGGGCAACCCGCGTGAGTCAGCCTTCCTTGGCATTATTTTATAGTGAGGTCCTGATCTCTTGTTATCATATACTTTCACAAACTTATCTCAGCTAAGAGTGCGCTGTGACGAGGCTGAAGGCAGAACGCGCCGATCTAGCCTTCTTTCCTTTCGCTTCCGCGATAATGATAAAGAGACTTGGGCTCTTTATCGGCATTGCTAATAAAGCACCAAGTCGCTGTGAAACCTCAAATAGTCGTATACCAACACGTTTACGTATACCAACGACCAACAACAGAACGTCTATCGACCTCACGTTTAGCAAGAACGTATAGGAAGTCAAAATACAACCAATGTTTCTTTACCATACTAACGATAAGGCAATGACCAGTTTTGTCACAAAGAATTAAAGACAATTGAACAACAAAGTCGTGTACGTATCTTCATTTAAATCATATAAAAATTGTATAGATCTCGCATAGTCGTAAAGTTGTCGTAAAGTTGTAAAAATAACAGCTTCGCTGGACCTCCATTTTCACGTGAAATGGATGGGCTCTACAATTTTTCTGGTGGCTATATAAACAAGCTTCAGTTGAGAGTGCGCCTTGTCCTGTTTCCCTTCGTCTTAGTCCCTGTATTTTTCGGCGCTGTTTTTTTTTTCTTTACACTACAACATTGCTGTGTCGGCCAATGAAAGCGTACTGCTAATGTCAGATGCATAAAAGTAAAATAAACATAAAAGGGCAAGGACAGGCCATATCATCAAGGTAAGTAACTCAAAATTGATGACTGAAATTCAGAAAAGTATTACATTTCTCGCAAAAAAAAAAAAGAGAAGTAATATTGAGATCATTTCCTGGTGAAGAGGTTCTAGATACATCAAGTATAACTGTGCCTAAACAGGAAACAAACAAAATGAAGTCACGCATTAAGACCTATTTGTAGCCGCTCGATATTTGTTGTAAATTATCGGGCTAAGGTCACAAAAAAAAGGTAAAGAAAGGAGGCGACATTGTTGGCTCGGAATGTCAGTTGATCGGCGATCACTCGTTTTACTCTAAAGTATGAGTGGGTTACTAATGCACGTACGTGAATTACGATCGATTCTACCGCTTTGACGTCAGCGGTACATGTGCGCAAACACACCAAGGTGTGTAGAAAAATTATTTTATTTTGTTGTTCGACCCGCTCAGAATACCTGATAACAGATGAGCGGTGATTGCATTCACGTCCTACTTTGGTTTTTTGAACGGCATGAGCTATTCTTGCAGTCTGGCTGTGTATTTCTTGTCATTTACGGGGTTGACGGTCCTGACACTGCACCACTCACGTCGCGTCGATATCGTTCCAGGATCTACCGTAAACGAGCTACTGGCTAGTTGCGCCTTGATGATCGCCACTGCCCCTTTTCCGACGATGAGATGATCGTCTACGCTGGCGTGACCCATCAAAACAACGAATCCCATGAACAAGCAAGCCATGTGCTACGCACGTCACAGAGACAGAGCCCCGGGAGCTGCAAAAGCAAGCACCGCAACACCACCCGCGGGATTCACGGCCCTGGCGCTGTACCACACACGTCGTGTCGCTATCGTTGCAGGCGAGCGCGGGGATTTCTGTGTGCGATTCTGTGTTGTACTGTCTGTGAATCTCCCAACTGCTACTTGATTTTAGCGCCTGTTTGTTGTGATGGGTGTTGATAGAGCTAGATGTAGGGCATGCATCTGCTCCTTTATACCTCGAAGGAAAGTAACCCCGACCTTGCAAACAAAGTGCTTACGGCTTCCAGTCAGAGGTACGTTCGGGTCTGTGAAGCAGCTAACGGTGGCTGTTGTCACGTTCGGGCTTTTGGCCTCCGCTGGAGGAATTGAGGCAAACCCCGGGCCTATCACGAATGCAGAAAGAACCTATAAACTGCAAAAAGCAGTCAAAGAACTGAATGCCACGTCCAACCAAAAGCAGCAAGAAGGTTTCCTGAAGTTGGATCAAATCAACAGCGGGGTGTTTTCAGATAGGTTCGGTCGACCATGTCCAATGACCATTTTTAATTTTTACGAACAAAATTTATTTTGGAGGCTCAATGCCCCTCAGGACAAAATCGAAACTTGTTTTGCGAAAAAAATGTTTGTCTTTTCAGAAAAAAATTTAAAAGCACACTTTCAGTGCGAAGCGCTTTCCGCGAATTGCGCGAAGTTTGCATTTCAGGCACTTCTCTCAAAAAAATGTGTCATGGCTACGGGTCCAGAACTATTTACTCACAATCTGTATAAGGTGGATTGACTCAAAGTATTTATTATTAAGTACCGACATTCATAATTTCTAGAAAACAGTCGCAAACATGACACATTCCGCAAAAATACTTGCATTTTATTAATTGTTTTCTCTGCATCTATTATTACCAAAACTTTCAAACTTCGCCAGAGTGTTATCCTCTATCTTGTTAATATTGGCGCTAACTATGGTTGTTCTGGGCAGCGAAATAAATTTATGAGAAACACTCAAATGGGGTCATTTCTTGATAATTAAAATTTTTTTGAAACTCGGTTCAAGAAAAAAAAAGAAAAAAAAGGCCATCATCGATTTTTTTAATCTCTCCAACATTATGTTTAATGATAGTAAAAGAATCTGCAAAAACATCTTGCAGTATGTTCGTGTATTTGAAGTTACGAAGCTAGAAATATGACTAAATTGAGGCTACCGCAGCACCGTGAATGGGGCATGTAGATACCAATAGATGACGAATTCATTAATTTTACAAAGTGTAAAAATGCTCGAGGGTGGTCAAAAAATAAAATATGACGGCTCAAAGGTGGACGGTGGTTTTAAAGCCAGAATTCTCCGTGCGTTTTTGTATAAGAGTCGCAGAAAATGCGCGCGGTACGGAGCGATCGAGAAGCACTCTCGTGTCGCATTCTTCGCAGGGCCTGTTTTCAATAGCCGGCGTGTAGGGTCTCTGTGTACGCCACATATAGGAAGGCTGCTCCTTTTTACCTCTTTTACCTAGCGAAACCGGCGCCTCTTTGCAGCATTGGAACCGCCGCCGCGGTGGACCGTGAAACGCGGAGAGAAAGCATACACTGCAGAAAAGCGTACCGGTTGTTTGAAAGTGATACCAGTGATAGGATCCCAGAGGGAGCGTGCACTCTCATTTGCGTTTCTCGTGGACCATCCGGCGGACGCTTCGTTAGCATCGTCCGTGAGTACTGCATACGCCTAGTTGCTCCACGCGTTTCGCTGGCTGAATCGTACAGCTTAAAGCGAGTGTTCTGCGATGACTATAGACCTTTCCAGCGGCATTCTCGAACGAAGCGATTTACAGCGCGCGTCCCTGGTTTTGAGAGGGTAGCCAGTGTTGCCCGACTGCGCTGGGCTGTGGGTTTTCTAGTCAGTGGGCTGTGGCAGCCTGCGGAGGCGCACTTCCGGACGCTGGTGGAGGCTAAATTGCCGCGTTCTATTTGTTATTTTGTGTTCTATGGTGAATATAATTTCTCGGAGTTTTTAAGAATGCATTGTACTATTCTTGGAAACAAAAACAAAAAAAATGAAATCTGTTTTGGTGAGTCCGTGCTCGACAGAACAAATGCAACTGGAATGTTTGTTTCGTATTATGTTGATTTTTCACGGCACATTACACTCAGCCCTGTCAATCTACAAAGGTTTTAACTGTCGAAAATATTTGACCACACAGGATATCCAAACTGCATGGATATTCCCCGCCCACGACATAAAATTCAACGAGTCTCATCATTCGAACAACATATATTGTACGTACCCCACGGTGCCGCGTTATCTGAACAGGATTTGAGAAAGGTCTCAAATAACACAGCATATCCAATATACAGTGTCGACGATAGTCACTTCACGACGATCGGACGAAATCCGGCGTGTTTTGGGGAACATGTAGAAGAGAGCTGCTTTTTTGCACAGTTTCAAAGCAAATGAACGAACGTGTCTATTTCGTCCCCACACCCCGGACCCGACCCTATCAGCTATTTTTCGCGAAGACCCGGAAAATAGCCGGCAAGGCTTTTTGGAGATTATCTCAACGGAAATAATCTTCCAAGAACGTCGAACTGCCCGCGTCGCGGGCTTCTTGGCGTTCGCTCTCTTCGTTCGTTTCCTGCGAAGACCGAGCAGGCTACGAGCTTTGGTATTCCCTGGTTCTCACAGTGGAAGATAAGACACGAAGGGTAATCATTCTAAACAGGCAAATAAAGTAAAATATTCCAAGAGAAGCCGGCGAACTCCGAATGCACAATGCAGGTAAGGAGTCACGCTGACCGGATATCCACAGCTCAGGCGGGTGGTAGAAAGTTCTGGCTGATAGGGGTCGCTCGATTCGCAAAATGGCGGCGGCCAGAGAGCTCTTTTTGCAAAAGTCTATAGCAACTGGCACAAGAAAAAGATTGAATATCAAAAAAACTTTCACAGTGCGAAGGATTTGGACATCGCTTTGTTAAAGAAGCATATGCCAGAAGCATTTCACTCTATCCGAGATGCCGACATTTTGTGTCAGAACAGCTTCCACCGCTTCAACAAGCTCGCCACAAAATCTCCAGGGACATCTGAGCCTGACGAAAGTTTTGTTCCTCAGGAAGCAGCCGTCGAGGATCTCAACAGATTAATTCAGTCAACAGAAATATCACCTCTGAAAACCCGGACTGAATTAAAATCGCATTGTCGGAAGTTTTACGCAAAGTGGAAGAAGAGGGAGACCAAGAGCGTTCTCGTTAAGAAACTTTCATCAAGTCTTACTTCAGCATATGGAGCCATAAATTAGCCTGGAGGCTCGGTACAAAGCTAAGCTGCAACATCTGTCCGGAGTTGTTCAGCAACCTGAGATATGCGTTCGATTCTTCTGATTCGTACCAAGAACGATGCCGTCTCCTGACCTTGCTCCCGAGGAATCTTTCCCAGCAACAAATCCCAAAGATGATTCCTTCAGTAACTCACCACCTGATCCAAAAAGCAAGGAAGAACCAAGAGGCACTCAGAGTGTGGTCAATTCCTGACCCCTACACAAGAATGAGGCTGAGCCAAGAGGACGTTCAGGCGGCACTGAATTACTACACTAAAGATGAACTCAAGTGCTCCAAACCAAGCCCGAACAAGAAGGACGTTATTGGCATCATTTCAAAGGGACAAAAAGAATATGTGTAAAAAGTGAAAGCCATTTACAACTCCCTGTAACGCCGAATTAGAGCGCAACTCTTGAGGAGGAAGAGGAAAGGGTATTGGGGGGGTGGGTCAAGTAACCTCGGGGGGGGGGGGGGGGGGGGGGGTCACGTGACCTCAGGGGGGGTGACGTGACCTCACGGTTACGCCGACGGCGACGCCGACGCCGCTCAAGCCGGAAACGGGCGCATAAGAGCTGCGCTCTAAAAACATTTGCGGTGGCTTAGCTCGGCTATGCCAGGATATCCGTATCGTGAGCTTATGCGCACAAAATGATAGGCGCTATCAAGCGGCTTCGGTGCACTGTCAGACTTGGCTACTGCGCAACAGAGGCGCACAGCTGGTCACGCGGCAGCGCCAGTGCGTCTGCCGCGGCTATGACGTCACTCGTCTGGAATGCGCAGGCCGGCAAGGCGGGCGCGGCGGCGGCGGAGCGCGCGGCGGCGGCGGCTCCGGCGCGCCAGCTGTGCGCCGTGTGACGTCACTGCTCCTTGCGCATGCGCAGCACGAAGCACGGCTCATTATGCGAGCCACGTGATACTGCTGAACCTCGGCCAGTGTAGCTCACGCTACAAAACGTTTTACGACTAGGTTTATTCGGGAAACTTTCCGGTTGTTTAAGGCGGTTCACCCTGACGCGGCCATCGGGCTCACCAAGCTCTGCTCATTGAGGCCAAAGTGTTCAGAGTATACATCTTGGCACGAAGATTGCCTGTGCACGTACTGCGCTAACATCATGTTAACTTGATGGTACAAGAAGTCACCGTTCTTGAAGTAACGAATAAAAGGAATTCTTTATTACGGTTAAATAAGGTTAAAAGAATGACAAAGAGCACACTGAAAGGTTTCCGACGCGAACGTCTGCCATCGGTGCCTGGAAGCTGAGTGTCTTCTTTCGCCCTCCCGGGCATCTCCGAGAGTGCGGGGGAGGTCGAGGCCCGGCGGTAGCAGGCGCTCAGCAACCGAGCGTCCTCCTCTCCTGTCTGTTCGTGCGGTTTAGGTATAAACACCCTGGCTGGCCCCCCGTCGGAGTGGTCTGGATTGCCGTCACCCCCTCCATGGCCACAAGGTCGGAACACATTCATAAGGAAAAATGAGGAGCACTGCTGTAGGTTATTTTAACAATCAAGCTAAGTGTTTGTGCTTTAAAAAAAGCTACTGGAATAATAAGAAGTTCTGGAGATATTCTTGAACTGACTATATGTGACATTCCATCTACGAAGTGTGTCCTCGGCCAGTGCAGCTCATGCCCAAGAACTGAAACTCTTACGGCGCCTGGCCTGAGAGTCCCAGATGATGATGAAGTGTTGTGCGCAGCCTGGGAGAAAGTGGAGCTGATAAGAAAAGAAGTGAGTCCCGTTACGTTTGTGGAGCACCTTCGAGAGTGCTTGAGAAAATGGGTGCAACATGAATATATTCGACGCGAGCAGGCCAAAACGATAAGTGAAGCAAAACGATTCCTAGAGAAAGGTAATGTCCTGCTCCATTTTGATTTCTCAGAAAACTGGTACAGTTGTGCTGCCTGAAGAAGTTCAGTCATATCACTAGCGAAAAACGCAAGTTTCGATCTTCACATGCGTGGTGACAACTAGAAAAGGAACGCGTAGCTGCGCCCTCATCAGTGATGACACCAGCCACGATTCCGCCCATGCATGCTACGCCGTTGCGAAAATTCACGAGTGGCTTGAGGACATTGCTCCGCTGTATGCGCATGTGACGCACGTCAGTGACGCTGAGGCAAGTCATTTTCAGAACCGGTATCAACTCCATGAGCTCACGAAAACCAAGTACCTGCCGGTCAAATGGCTACTTTAAGCTTCTGGGCATAACAAAAACGCCTGCGATGGTATTGGAGACTCTTTTCACTCTCTGCGTGCCTGCCACATCAGCTATTAAGTGTGCGTCAATTATGGTGAACGTCCTCAAGACAAAATTACCGAACGTTGCACTAATTCACCTGCCAAGGCCTGACGTGCAGGGGTTCAGGAAAATAAAAACGAGAGACTGGGATTTCGTCCGGCCCGTGCCTGGAATTCAATCCAGCTGGAATTTCAGGCAGTGCGCACGCGTCAATTCACTGCGGCACGAATTGCTGGTATCAAGAACGGGGGCGTATAAAAAGAAGCCACTTCGGATATAAGACTCGCTTACACCTGCGTATGTGAGCAGTGTAGTCCAAAGCGGCTACAACAAACCTAAATAAAAATCTGATGCCAAAGAATTATAAAAACAATTTTACACACCGGGTACCCTTCAGTACTTATCTTATTCTTCGCGTTTTACAGCCTGTGCGTACCTATTCAAAAGCGCAGTCCAACTCCGTGGTGTAAAACGGTTCTGATTTTTTTATTATCCGTCTGAAGGCGACTGCGCAACGAGGGAAGAAACCTTACTCTCGGGCCCGGCCGGCGCGCCCCGCTGTTTGCACCAACGCGCGCCGGAGAGCCAGGTGGAGCGCGCTAGGATGCCTCGAGGTCTAGCCAATTTATTCTATTCCGCTCAGTTGTGGCAGCAAATACATCGGCCATACGACACGATGCCTGAATGTTCGCCTTAGGGAACACTTTCTCGAAGTGAACAAGGCGTCATCCGACTCTTACCATCCAACTGTTCTGCACGCCCGCACCTGCCAAGATTGCATACCTAGCTATGAAAACGCTACAGTGCTTGGCTCACACAAGGAAAAGTATGGGCGAGTAATAATTGAAGTATTTAAAATCAAGAATGCCACACATAATGTTTCAGAGCCCTCATCGTCTTTACCGACACCAGAGCTGGAGTTTCTAGTGCCAGAGTTGTCATAAAAAAGTATTTTCCAATTTTCTTATTCCCTTTCAGGAAGCTAAATTCAGTTATCTTTATTTTTTATCTTTTTCTAGTACTTTCTTGTTCCCTTAACTTTCTCTGTGACCAAAGTGCTTCTCCGCAGTGTGAGGGACATCATATAAATGTCGTTGCTCGTTGAAACAACTGTGAGTGTCTGTCCCTCGTCTATTTTCGGTGTCTCCATTCTTTCAGAGTGAACCCAAATGCTCGATGCGAGGCATCGTTTTCTGTATAACAACATAGAAGCACCTTTCCTAGAAACACTTGCCGACTCAACAAACATATAAACAGATTTGTGGTGAGGTTTTGCGTCAAATCCAGAGCACTTTGTGGACACAATATGATTGAGTTGAATAAGAATCAAAGTGAACGAAGGACAGTAAAATGGATAAGTGGGCTAGTTGGTTCATGTTGAACGTGCGAAGCGTTTATTAAACGTGGACACGAGGAAGACGAGCAGGACCAAGCGCTAACTTACAACTGAACGTTGTAAGTTAGCGCTGTAACGTTCAGTTGTAAGTTAGAGCTTGGTCCTGTCTCGTCTTCCTCGTGTCCTCGTTTTTTACGACGACTCGGACTAAGAGTTGTTTTGAAATAAAGTAATTCTCTCTCTTCTCTCGTGTCCTCGTTTTTTAGGCGCCTCACAAGATGAACAACGGGATACAGAAAGCATACTAGACTATAGAAAGATTTAAAAAAAATAATCGCAAATTTGTTTTGTGATGAATTTTAAATTCTGCGGGTCCTTTTACTTTTATTGGACATCTTATATGAGTGTGAACGAACAGGCAATTGTTTTCACGATAACCGACTAATTACATTCAAAACATTTTCTTTAAATCTATCTGTGCGTTTTAAAATCGTTACCAAGCGGTCCTTTGGGGTCTCCCCCTAACATTTACAGGGTTCCTTTCACCGGAAAACTAAACTGCACATCGCCGAACACTCATTCTCCACCCAAATGTAGCGCCAGCTGTCCGAACGAGATGGCAAAGCTTCAGAACTCACCGTTACATTATTCAGAAGTTATAAGTGATTTCTGAAATTTTAAATGGTAAAACTGCGATTGACGGAGCTCTCGAATACACGGAAACGAATGGCGCCAGGTACCGACGGGCAAGAAATAGGCAGAAAACCAGAAACCAGAAAAATCTGGGCTGAGAAGATGCGTTCGGCAATGGCTAGCTTATTTTTGCGGTTAAAAAACAACAACAAAAAACAGACTTATTTTGTTTTTGAACTGTTAACTAGCAATTTATATAAGGCAACGCGTGACGCGTCCCGTACATCTAATTAAGACTTTTGCAGTGTAGCCAGACGAACCAATGGCGAAGCTAAAAGCGTGGATATAATAAACCACGTCCTCGTTTGTTGAACTCTTAGTGAGTTTACCCGCTGTGTAGTACCTAATTTAAGTGAACGCGGTTCTTCTCTAGAATCTGTTGCCAACCGTTTCATTCTGACGCTTCGTTTCAGGATTTGTCCCGGACAGAGGTCATGCATTCGAGTCCTAGTTCCCCATATCCCGCGGCGACCGAGGAGTCTCGTCCAGTGCCGAGGCTCTTTCCCGAGCTCTACGTGAAGGCCAATGCGCTACAGCGAACCGTCAACATCCGGGCACTCGAGCTCCTCCAGCCTTCCTTCAGGGACAAACCCGACGCGGACCAGCAGCAGTTCATGGACTTGGGCTGCGGGACCGGCGACTTCACGCTCCGGGAACTCCTGCCACGATGCCAGCCTTGCCGCAGGATCGTCGCCATGGACGTGGCCAAGGAGATGGTCCGGTACGCCCGAGAGAATTACCCGCATCCGCAGATCGAGTACGAGGTGTACGACATTGCGGACGACGCTTTGGGTCTGGTGAAGAGCTACGGGAAGTTTGACCGCGTCTACTCCTTTTTCGTTCTGCACTGGGTCAAGGACCAAGTAACGGCGTTCGGACATATATCCGACTTGATGACCTCTGGCGGCGAGTGCCTGCTCACCATCGTGGCTCGTTGGACAGGCTACGAAATATGGAGGAGAATCGTTCGGATGGACCGATGGAAGTCGTACGCACAGGTATGTCTTTTATTATGAGCTGCACACACAAAAACTGAGGAAAAGGAGGGGAACGGCAGGAAAAAGGTTCAGTCGTCCCACTTCCGGCGCGAGCTTTCCAGCTTCGATTGCGGTTCGGCGCCTTGCGAGCTTCGAAGGTGCACGCGCAGTCAAAGCACGGCAGAAGGCAGCGAGCGAGTGCTGGGAGCCGGGCGTTCGAAAAAAAAAAAATGCTCCGCAGTTTTTGTTTTCACCTTGTTAGTGACTATACAGGGTGTTCGGGGCACTTCCGGCCGCCATGACGTGGAGACAGAAATACTTCCGGTTTCTCCTATAGATGAATGGATGGATGGATGATATTAGCTATTCCCTTTGTAACGGGCGGTAGCTTGCGCCACCTCGCCTGAGGAAATGCTTTCCTCCCCCGCTTGAATACACTTTTTGTTTCCTCTACATTCCTGCAACTATCACCGGGCCGGAAGAATGAACCACAAGGCTGACCTTGGGGGTCGGGCAAATACAAAATAAATAGAAAAAAGGAAAACGCACCCCCGCCCTCTCCCTCCTCCTCCTCCCTCCCCCCCCCCCCCCCCCCCCCCCCCCCCCCCCCCGGGCAAGAAGTTCGCCAATATTCTTCTGGTCAACCTTGGTGGGATTTTTTCCAAAACCAGGACCCACTGTGAGTAAGGATTGAGAATTTGAGCCGGAGCCTCGCGGGAGGGAGTCCCGATTTTCCTCTGTCCTCCCTGTCTCCATTTGTGCTAGTTGCTTTTACCAATTTCAGTTTTCCCTAGTCTCCTTCCGCCGATGCTCTAACCCTCTGCGTTATTTCAGCCCTCTTAAAATCCACCCTTCTATCTTCTCCACCGAAACCCATGGCCCCCTCTACGTCTGTTTTACCCTCAGGGAGGGCAGCTTTAAGCCTCTTGCACCTCAAAACCAGGTGTTCCATAGTTTTGCTCTCCATTCCACATTTGCAACAAACTGTATCTATATATCTGAGAATTTGGCCCTATAAGTCGTCGTTCTTAGTACCCCAGTTGTGGCCTCAAACAGTAAAGAGCTCCCCCTAGGATTATCAAACCAGGTTTCTTTCCTTATTTTATGTTTTAGTAACCTATACATAGTTAAAGCTGATTTCTCCTGCATACTTCCTTCCCGCGTCTCACTCTCTGCATCTTTAACTTTGTTTTCTACTGACTTCGTTTCACTTCCCTCCTGTAAACATTTGTTTCCGAGCTTTCGAGCCCGTTTCGTTCAATTTGTGTTCAAGCGTTTCATGTATAGGAACTTATATACATAAGCGGTCCACCTCATATGCTCCATATCAGTTAGCCTTTGGTCAAACTTTACTTGTTGCCTTATGTACCCCTTCATTTGGTGTGTTACCATGTGGCCCTAAACCTAACCTGCCTACACTCCTTCGCCTTACCTCTAAGCTTGAGTGTACTTCAGATTTCATACACAAGACTGCATTACCGAAAGTCAACACTGGTACCATATTACTCCTTTCCATACCCCCCTGACAACTTCGTATTTAGTAAAGTTCCACAGCGCTCTGTGTTTCATAATAGCCGAATATCTTTTCCCCTTTTTTATTGCAATATCTTCATGTTCCTTCAGATATTTTTTTCCGTCAGTAACCATACACGCAGATATTTCTACTTTTCTACATGTTATATCACAGTGTCTTGCATCTCCAAAGGTTCCCCCTTCCCGTCGTTATGAATTAGTATCCCAGACTTGTGCCTACTGAAGTTTAGGCCTAAAGTGTCCCCTTTTTCGCCACAAATTCTAATTAGTCCCTGCATTGTAAGCGAGAGTGGTTTATGCAGCGCCCGGCGTTGCCACACCCGGCCCGTCCACACCTGCGCCCGGGCGGAGTACTCGACAGCGGAGGCCGCCGGACTGTTACTCGCCTGAGTAGCAGACGCCATCGACTCGGCTGGGACTTTGGCAAAGCCTCAACCAGTGTGAATTGGGCATTTATTTATTTTGATTTATTATTAAAAAAAATAAAACTGGGGTGGAGGGATGTGACAATCATGCTCTCCCGGCTCTTTGCTGCAAGTACAATGTTATCTGCCTACATCAGCCCTGGTAAAACTTGATTTACTTTTCCCTCCCTCCATGTAAGTCAGATCAAATCCTAAATTGCATTGCTCTAATCTTTTTTCCATTTCACAAAGGTATATCATAAAGAGCAGGGGAGACAATGGGCAGCCCTGCCTAAGTACTTTTTGTATTTGTAAGTTATGCCTACCCTGTTATCTTCATATATATATTCTAGAACCGTAATCAAATTTTCATTTAGTTCATATCTTTTTAGTTGATCCCAGAGTTTTGCCCAATTCCCATTGAGGTATGCTCCTTTGATCTCCAAAAATGCCAGCCAAAACGGCCTTTTCGTTGTCATTGCTATCTCTATGCACTGCGTGATTACGGATAAGTTATCCTTCAGCCTTCTATCTCTTCTGAAACCATTTTTGAGCTCTCCCGATATCTGCTTTCCCTCTGCCCATTCTTCCATTCTTCTCTTTACAATCTGCGTAGCTGTTCGGTAATTTACTGATGTTATTGTGATTGGTCGGTACGATGTGATACTGTCTTTGTCTCCCTTGCCCATATATAATGGTATCATCCGGCTTAGTTTCTAATCATTGGGCACATCCCCTCCCATAATTCTTTGATCAATCATCTGTTTTAGCATCAGTTTGCTTATGTTGACTAACATTTTGATTAGTCTCATTGGTACATACAAAAATAGTGTATGGTCGTGTATGGAAAATTTTATGGCAGGCTATCACTCCCTATGGCCCTCTATGGTCTGTCATAGAAATCCATAAATACAGCTACAGTCAGCTATTGGAAAATCTATGGCCCTGTGTCTAAAGACTGGAAAACAATAAATTTTCTTTACACGCCTATAAAAGTTCTATGGCCACGAGTCTAAAAACTGGGAACCAATAAAGTTTCTTTACCCGCCTATAGAAAGTTCTATGGCCCTGCGTCTAAAGACTGGGAACCAATAAATTTGCTTTACGTGCATATAGAAAATGTTATGGCACAGGGCTCTAAAGGCATACAACCAATAAATGTGTTTTAGCCTGCTATAGAAATTCGGATGTCTCCTAGGCTATAGGCCTGTGACTATTCAACTTTTTGTTAGCCAGACATAAGTAAGTAAATGCCTTGAAAGCTATAAATCAGGGGCCATTCAGTTTTCTTTAGCCACCTGTAGAAAAACTTATCTCCAAGGCTATTCGTGACTCCAGCGAACTATAGGCGACGCGCTGATCAGGCAAAATGGCAGACGAAAGGAGGTCGTTTTTGTCTTACCGGGATGGGGGGGGGGGGGGGGGTTCTGCTTGTGTTTTGTGTATTCTTTGTGTTTAGTTATGTATGTGTATCTACCATGTAGCGTTCAAAAATCGGGGGAACAGAAAAAAAAAATTAGAGTGTGCTGGCTAAAGAGAGCCCTAGGAAAACCTATACAGCCTTCCTTAACAGACCACATAAAAGGATAAAGACACCAAAGAAAAAGCCATAGGCATCTATAGCATGCTGGCTATGGAGAGCCATAAGGCGACCCACAGACCTTTCTTTATCAGAACATGTAAATAGCTATAGACGGCTAAAACAACCAAAGGAAATGGTATAGACAGCTATAGAATGTCGGCTTAAGAGAGCCATACAGTAAGCCATATAGAAGTCTTTAGCCAACCATTAGAAAAGCTAAACAGCGCTATGGCTGGACAGCGATAGGGCCATAGACAAAGCTAAAGAGGCCCATAAAGGCGACCATAAAAATGTTAAAGAAAGCCATAAGAAATTCTTTAGCTAGTTGGGCCAAATAGCTAAAGCCGACCATACAAAGAATTTTCTATAGCCGACCATACAACATTTTTGTATGGCGTTTGCACTCTGGGCCTGTTGCAGTTCCAGCCGGGACCTTACCTTCTGCTTTATCCAATTCCCCTGTGGTCATCTCAGCTGTTTCGCTATTCTCCTCCTCTTGTGCTATGTTGTTGTTACTGTTGCTTAAGGCCTGACTTGGTTCCAGTTCCGAAAAAGCTGCCTCTATTGTACGTCTAATGTATTCTCGTGACTCTTCACCCTTCTACCCTTGTCCCATCCTGTGAGGTCACTATCTGTTGACATTCCTCTGTTCTTTTTTGTGTGTGTTTTAATATGTCCACAGAACCTTTTTGCAACATTCCTATAATTCCGATTCATCTCTATCATCCACTGCACTCCTTCCTTCCTCATTTTGTCCTGGATTAATGCTGATGTCTCCCTCTTTCTTTCCTGAAAGTCCCCCCATCTGGATGCTACTTCTACTCGTGCGACCCCCCTTTCCTTTGCCCATCTGTGTTCTCTAGATGCCTCCTGTCGTCGAACTATGGCAGTCTTAACTTCTTTACCCCACCAACTTTTCGGTTTGTGTTTTAGACCTCTTCCCGCTTACATAATTTGGTATTTCTCCAATTCCCTCTTGAAAATACTAACCAGATCCTCGTACGTCTATTATTTTCCTGGTTGTTTGGATACAATAGTTTTTTATTCGCTTAGATGCTTTTTACAATGGCACATCACTTAATTTAGTTATATCCTTTCGATTTCGAGTAAATATTTCTACTTGCAATGCGCCAAATGTGATCTTGATTCTCTTATGGTCAGTCTCTAAGCTCTTCGTGCCCTCCTCATCTATTTCCATACGTCTTAATTTGTTGCTTCCGAGACATTAAACAGTACCCAGTAGTATTAACAGTAGTTAGTAGTATTAAACGGTAATGAGTAGTATTAACAGTAGAGTTTACCGGACTGATCTTTATGACAATTGATGGATCGCACTTCCCCGCTTGGTCGCTGCAGGCTGCAGTGCGAGTGAAGCCACCGGACGACCATCTTGCACGTAGACAAGCTGCGGTTTAGCTAGCGTTACAGAGGCTGGCGGAAGCATGATGAAGACGCGTTTTCTACTCGTTTGTCGTCATTCGCCGAAGACGTTTTTTAAGAACCTGTGTAAGCGTTGAGACTTGCCGTTGAGAACACGTGGAAAAATGTTACGAAAGCGCAGTGCCGCAATAAAAAGGCTCAACGCGTCGAAATCTAGTTTTGCCGGTTTCGCGGCGTGACCAAAGCTTCCTTGGCACGCCAAAGTGCTGCATCTCTGTGCCTTCGCACGTTTGGCGCGTATCTTCGGCGCCTGGGGGAGGTAGGTTCCCACCGCCGATGCCTCGCCGTTCACGAAGTAGTTGAACGCGCTTAAAGACTTGTAGGTTTCCAGTCGTTCTCAGGTATATGGACCAGTCCAGTCGAAAAGGTAGTCGTCAAGATGCACCCACGATACCTTAGGCAGATTTGCCATTACTTTGAGAAACAAGTGCTCTTTCTTTTCACCCAAGGGATCAGGACAGCATGTCGATCTCGTGCATCTAATTTTCGGGAGGTATCGCAGTTAATCCTTGGCGGTGAGGCTCCTAAAGTACACGCTGCTGATTGAGTGTCCTCAAAAACAAGCAAAAACAATAGCCAACCGAAAGTTGGGTCATTATTTGTTTTTGTTTACTTCCGCAAGCCCTGCATAGTATTTTATAAGTAATGTTAGAAAGAGGCCCAAAATAACTTGATTATCCTTGTTTAAACAGAACGTGAACCTGCTGTTTGTTTCCACTTATATGTTTATTACTGAGAGTTTAAGATACGACCAGACACGAACATATTCGCAGTATTGTAACGAAGAAAATAGGAATCTTCTTCTCTGTTGATGAACGATACTGATATTATCAAATAACGGTTTATTTAAGAAATATTTGATAGACTCTTTTGTAACAAATATGGACAATTCGTCAATAAATGCTGGGGGGAATACTCCTAACCTCGTGGCGACTTCCCCTGCCGTCCTCCTCGACCACACACACCCTCAGCTAGGGGCCCCGACCACAGCCAAACTCGACAAAGAAGGATCCACACAAAGGCGGGCGAGCCGAACTCCTCCACAGCCGTAAGGGGTCCCAAGTTTGCGAGTTAGCGGGTGGACGACTCCACAGCCGAAGGAGGGTCGGACGTGCAGGTTAGTTTCTAGAGACAGCGAGATGTCCAAGGCTTGGTATCCGGGCGCCAAGTCCCTTACGGCTGGCTGGCTGGCTAATACGTTTATTGGATATCTGCTTTCTGGCTGGAGGGCCTCAAGGTAGGCAGGGGAATAAAGGATGGGGGGCGGGGGGAGGGGGGGGGGGGGAAGTGATGGGTGATGATGATTAGATGAACCTACCGACCCCGGAGGATCGGAGGAAGTCGATGAGTGATGCATAAATGAGTTTCTGTTCCGCGTTCACGGTAGTATTCGGATGAGTCCACTCCAAAAAGGAGCGGGGGCGTAAGGTTCCTGGGAGGTCGTGAATCGCGGCCTCCCGCGCTTGCGCGTATCCAGCACACTCCCACCCAAGATGGGAGCAGGTGGCCAGGACGCCGCACTGTTGGCAGTTTGGATCGGGGCCGATGTCTTGTGGATCCGCTGGGTGGTGTAACCTTGCCAGCCATACTGGTGTCATCATAGTTCTTGTTTGTAGCCGGTTTAGTGCCACCCGCTCCCACCGTGGAAAGCCGCGCGGGATCGGATGAGGGTTGGACGGTATAGAAGCGCGGTGAGGCGCGCCTTGCGTGCGGTTTTCTCTGCGCGCTTCACCTCCGAGAGATCGAAGTCGTCCTGGGGCGCCTCCCGTTGAACAGACGAGGGAACCGGGCCTTGTGAGAGCGATCTTGCTTGTAGTGCTGCCCTCACGGCCCGATTCGCCCGCACGTTCCCCGGGATGCCTTCGTGGCCTGGGAGCCACGTAACGCTGATGGCTTGATGTGCCTTCGCCTGGCGCACCATTGCTCGAATCTCCGCAATAGTAGGGTTGCATGTGTCAGTCCGGCGTAATTCTCGGAGCGCCTCTTGAGAATCCGTGTAAATTCGCGTTTCCGTGACGTCGGTTCGCTTTTGAGTGGCCGCCCTCACCGCCATGAGGAGCGCCCGTAGTTCCGCGGAGCAGACGCTCCGGGTGGTTTCTCTAAACTGCTGCTGCGTGTCGTTTCTTGTGGGGGTGTGCCAGGCGATGGCCGTGCGGCCGGTCTCTGAGCGCGCCGCGTCGGTGTAGAACACCTCTACGTGCCCTTCCAGCCCGCCGACCTCAGCCAAATGGATAGAGGCCTGGGTGACCCGCCGTCCCGGCGCGTTGTGCCCTTGGTTTTTGGGTATTGGTTTGGCGACGACGACCGCCTCCGTCTCCCACGGAGGCGGAGGTGTCGGCATCAGTGGTCCTTCAATGAGACGGGCGCGCCCACTCTTGGTTAGGATAATTCTTCCTTGTGGGGTCCGGGACAGGCGCTGGGCTTGGCTAATGCGCATTTCGCCCGCGATCTCTCGGATGGTGTTCATTTGTGCGACGCACTCGAGCTTCTCCACCCGCGTGAAGCGGGGGAGACCCGTGACGATCCTCATCGCCGCTCGATTCACGGTGACGAGTGTGGCCTCTTGCTTCCGAGTGAGGCGGAGGACGTTCAGGCCGTACACCACCTTGGAGACAAGGAGCGTGCGCACGAGATGGCGTAGTAGGTCCTCTTGAGCTCCCCAAGCTTTGCTGGTAATTGCTCTGAGGAGGTCCAGGCCGTCCTTCCAATGTTTCTTGACTTGCGTAATCCACGTGGATGCCCTTCTGTTCTTATTAAAGGGGACGCCCAGAATCTTGATATTATCTGTTGGTGTGATGGGGGTACCTTCTACGCAAAGCTGCATGTCGGTGCTGGAACTCCTGCGTTTGGCGGGGATGACCATATACAATGTCGTCTTTGGAAAGTTCGAATCCGGTGTTGCAGGTGAACGTGGTGACTATTTCAAGGGCACTTTGCATGTGGCGCTGCTGGTCGGTCGCATTTCCGGTCGTTGTCCATAAGGTGACATCATCCGCATAGATGGTATAGCAGACCTGCGGGACGGCCTCCAGGGCTTGAGCGAGGTCGGTCATGGCGAGGTTGAAGAGAAGCGGTGACAAGACCGCCCCCTGAGGTACGCCGATGTTGTTGGGCCTCCAACGTCCTTTCGTGTTACCAATTGAGACCTGGTATGTGCGTTCTTGAAGGAAGGTCTTGATGAAGTTTAAGGGGCGGCCCTGTATGCCTCGCCTCTGAGCAGCAGCGACCAAGGTGGAGTGCGGGACGGAGTCGAATGCTTTCCGCAAGTCGATGGTGACGAGCGTTCGAGGCTGACTCTTGAAGAGGCGGCGTTCGTAGAGGTCGTGGTAGATCATTAGCAGACTGTCTTGCGTCGACATGTGAGGTCGAAAACCCGTCGGCATGGGGTGAAGGGCCCCCGCAGTCTCAAGGATCCATTGTAGGCGGGCAGTGACCATGCGCTCCAGAACCTTGCATAGGTTGGATGTCAGGGATATGGGTCTGAGGTTGGCTATGGCATGTGGGGTCTTGCCGGGCTTGGGGATGGGAATAACTGTTGACCGCTTCCATTCTGCTAGTAGTTCACCTTCCATCCAGACTTTGTTGAAGGTGTCGAGGAGTTCTTTCAGAGCCCCACTTGGAAGGTTCCGGAGCGCTGTTATGGTGACTTGATCTGGGCCAGGTGCCGATTTCGCCCTCGCCGAGCTGAGTGCGTCGATGAGCTCTGCCAAGGTGAACGGTGCATCCGCCGGCTGTTCTTTTAGGATAGGCATCCGGTTGTAAATTTCGGGCAGTGGTGGCATTGGCTGCTGAGGAAAGAAATGTTCCCCAGCTTCTTCCGCCAGTTGCTCCTCCGTGATGTTGAGACGGAGAGCAACGTTGCTCCCCGTGTTGCGGGTTTTGGTTTTTCCGGCCAGTCCCCTGTAGGCGCTCCAGACTTTAGCGTAGCCCGTCTTGTCGTTGAAGGAGTTGCACAGCCCCCTCCAGGTGGTGCGGCAAAGCTCGATGGTGTATTTCTTAGCCTCGGCTGTGGCGTGGTTCAAACGAATTTTGTTCCCAAGGGATCTCCTGGCCCTGTACCGGATTAGAACCGCGAGGCGTTTGTCCCATAGCTTGACCAAGTGGAGGTCGGGTGTTGGCGTGTCTTCCTTCACCTGGTACTCTCTGCGGGCTCCTTTGAGCGCGGACTGGATGCGCTCCGCGAAAGGTACACCGTACTGGCGGCTCATTGCGGCGCGGTAGGTGTCCCACTTGGTAAAGGTTGTCCGCCGTCTCGGAGTGGTGCTGATGTGGAGTTTGATGACAATGGGCGGGTGGTCGCTGCCCATGGGATCCGACTGCGCGTGCCATTGGACCCGAAATCTTGGGGAGACCCACGTCAGATCGGGAGACGTGTCATTCTGGTTGGTGGACTGCGCCAGTCGAGTGGGTGTTTCAGGGTTGTTGCAGAGCTGGAGATGTGCTGCAACGCAGGCTTTCTTTATGTTCTTTCCCCGAGCGTTGTTGTCTGGGTACCCCCAGGCCGTATGTCGGGCGTTAAAGTCCCCCGCCAGGACAGTATGCCTTCCCCGGACCACAAGACGATCAATCCAGTCGGCGTCGTTCGGACCCACAGTTGGCCTACTGTAAGTGTTGTGTATGTCAATTATAGTGTCTCAGAGATTGATTTGTGTAGAGACGACTTCGCGCTTGTCTGAACACGCCAACTCGGAATTTATTTTTGTTTGTGGATGTTTTTTCTTTATTAAAGTAGCCACGACACCGTAGTTATTATACTTTCTTTGAATGCTAGGGTGTATGTACGTGTTATATCCCCGTATCTCAATTTTGCCAATGTTAGCCTCTTGGAGGAGAATAACATCGGGGGCGCGACCTTTAAGTTCCAGTAGCCGAACTTTGAGCTCGGGGAGTTTCTGCTGCAACCCGCCGCAGTTCCACTGAAGGATCTATTGTATTGGGTTGGAGTGCTTGTTATGTTTGCGTGAGGGTGTGACCCCCCAAGTGTTCTTGAGAGTGTTTGCTGTTGTAGCATGTAATATTAAGTGTCTGTAAAATCTTATTTAGCGCCTGTGTGATACCGGCCAGCTGCGTCTCCACTTGCGTAAGCCTCTCGTTGAGGGATCGGACATTGTACTTTAACGCCTCCGACTCTTGGGGCATAAACGCCGGTATGACGGTGGGTTGTTGAGTTCTCATTGCCGCTGCCGCGTAGGACATTCCGGTGTTCTGTGGCGTCGACGCTGCTCCATTGGACTCGGGCTCCTGGCCCCGCTGTTGTGAGGCCTCTGTCCGCTTAGCCGGTTTCCGAGGTGGGATAGCCCTCTTCGGACAGTCGTTGCTGGTCCCCAGATGGGCTCCACCACAATTGATGCATTTATGGGTTTGCGAACATTCTTCCATGCCGTCGTGGACGAATCCGCACGAGCCACAGCGTGTGATGTTTTTCGGGCAGACGTCTTTCTTATGCCAGAGTCCATGGCATTGGAAGCATACCAACGGTCGCGGACGGTATTCGTTTACGTTCAGGACCTCATTCATGTAGCTTACTTTCCTAGGAAGGGGCCTGCCCTCGAACGTTACCAAAATGGTGTTTCCTTTGCGTCCAAGGGGCCTGGCTGCCACGACGGTGTTGGTCCTGCTGCAAATGTCCGTTGCGAGCGATTCTGGGGCGACGTCGTTTCCCTCTCCTTTCAAGTAGATGATTCCTCGGCACTGATTTCCGGAGAGGGCCTTGTATGGCTGCAACGGGTGCACCTCATCTCCTTTGCGAATCTCTGTTACCTTAAGGAGTTTGTCCAGGACAGAGAGGATCCTTTGTCATGATGCTGATAGCGTTGGCCTTTTCATTTCGGCGGATGGTGTACTGATCCGTTGTCTGAATGCCGGCGCGTTCGATGGCCTCTTTGATTTCTTTTCCAGTGTAGGCGCCAACTTCTTTTTTGCCGACCGATCGCAAAACGACAGTTTGCGTTGGTGGTTGCGCGAGCTGCACGAGCTCCACTTGTTTGGAGTGGCCCGATGTCTCGAAGCCACGTCGGCGTTTCCTTCCCGGCGACAGAACCGGCCACTCGGTGTCGTCGGCGTCCATCGTCGCTGACGGCGTCAGTGGCACGCGCGCCAGGTTTTGATTAATCTCTCCGATCTGCGCCCGCTCGAATTCTCGGGGTGGCACGCCGCAATCTTGCACCGGCGTGTCACCATCCTGCGTCTCTGGGCGCCTCCCGGTGTTGCTCGGCGTTGCGGCTCCTGACTGGGTGTGAGCTGTTTCACTGCTTTGTCTATTGTCACCGCGCGACGGTTGTTCTTCCTGTCTGTTACCTGGTTGAGGTTGCGTGCCATTAGGGGACGGCGGTAGGGGCGCGAATTGGGCTAGGAAACTGTACAGTTTCCCGATAAATTGTGGGTGTCGCTCAATAATTGATGCAATCATGCTGAAAGCATGCGTGGGCAGTGGTGGAGGCGTGCATTGCGGCCAGATATCCGTTTGCGCTTACTTGAGTTGTCGGGATCCCCGGCCGTGTTCCTTGGAAGCTGGCCCACTGCGGCAGCGGTAGATGATGAGGTGTCGTTCCTTCCATGCTGATGCCTTCCAGCACAGCTGAAGCGATGAGACCACCCCGCCCGGGGTGATCTTTGGTCGGAATGAGCTATCGAACGTTTCCGGGACACAAAAAGAACACGTCTGTCACAGTCCAAAGAACGGGCCTCTCTCCCTTACGGCCCTTCGGTGGCCGCTTATATTGAGTTCAGCAGCTTTCTGGGATCCTCCAGTGCACCAATCAGAAAGTTTTGGAAAGACCAATCGAGAGGGGTTTTCTTAGCACCAATCAAAAGGCTCGGAGCCCAAAGCAAATACGAACATTCCAAAAACAAGCGCATACACGAGACGGAACACATTCCAGACGAAGCTCACAAGAGCAGTCATAAACAATAGAAAGCACATGTGTAGACAGAGAAGTTATACATACATAGAGCAAAACAACCTCCGAAGTAGAGATCCCGAAAGCAGACATACACAAGACGAAAAATCTCCGACGCGAAGTTCTGTAAACGGGTGTAAAGTTACAGCGTTCACGTTCGCCTCCATCTGAAGTCCCCCGACCCCGGTCATGAGCCGTGCCGTAAAGACGAGCGAACCCCCGAAGAAGGCCAAAACAAAGTAAAGCTATAAACTAAAAACTCGCGCGAGCAAAACTTCGCGACAGTATTTAGGTAGTTTTAGAACAACAAATGGAATTAACTTGTTTGTTTCAGATCTGCGAGTTCTACACCCCAGTGAGTCATGACATCGCCAACCACTCTGGCCTTATTTCGTATATGCTGGAGGTGCTCAAAACGGTCAATCTCGTGCCCTACACGTGTGAAGTTTTAAGAATAGAAATAAGAGCCGAAGACATGGACGAAACCATTGGTGAGTACCCGTCTTAGTTCCCTAGGACTAATTGTGGTGTACTGGGGGGTTATGACGGAGCGGCTGTCTATATTTATTTTCAATATGCCATGGTACCAACATGGCGAGATTCCGCTCGCTCAATGTATAATGAAACAAAAATTACGTAATCTTGATCATGGTGACAAAGACCAGTGAGCACAGAATGTGACGAGTGCAAACCACGTGTCACGTGATGTCATAGTATCGCATGACATCACGGGGCATGTGACATCATGAACGTCACGCGACGTCGTAGAGACATGACGTCATGGTGACACCAAAAATAAAACTACGTTTCCCACTTTAGCTAGGTGCTTGTTGTCACGAACTATGCATTAGAAGGAAGTTGCAACTGGTGCTCCTAAAATCCCGATATCTATGAAATTATTTCATCCCACGTGGTACAAAACCAACACAAGAACGCTTTCAGATGGATGGCTGGGTGGATGGATGGATACGGTTGAACCTTCTTACTCGGGTGGAGGCTTGCTTCACCTAAGCGAAGTTTTTAATTTCAACAATTAATTCTTCAAGTTTATTGTCAAACTGGCGCTCGTCGTGCTGTCTGACACTGGTACCACGGCTAGTAACCGTTCGCGTACTACAACCAATAAAGCCCGACATTTTACCTTCGACATGCAACGTTTGACACGAAATATGTGAATAATGAAGGGGCGTCTTTGTTTCAGAAATGAGCACAGCTGTAAATCCGATTCTACCGATGCTTCCGGAGGAATCAAGAACGGAATTCAAGAATGACCTCGCCAATGTCGTGCGTACGTTTTGGGCGGAGAAAGATGGCGGAGATCCGCACTATTATTTCGACGTATATGTTGTGCATGCCTGTAAACCTTAATGAAGAACGCAATAAAAACATTCTTTGGGATTCGTATTCGTTCGCGAACTTAAAGGATTTCATTTTATCAAGGTATCGAAGGAGCCAGGAGCTTTCTCCTATCTTCATATTGCCGCGCGCAGGTCCGAGCAAGCCGCGCCCGGTCACGGTATTCTAGTAGATTCGCATTTATTCTTACTCGGGGCGTAACTCGTGATGCCGACGTACACTACATAAGGAGCGCCCGCGACCTTTTCGAGTCAGTCTCGCTCTCGCCTACTGTTACGCCGCCAAATCGCCGCCCGCTTTTCTGCTATCTCGACGCTCGTCTTTTATTTTGTTTAGCACAAGTTCGCCGATTAAACACTTATTTTTAGTTTACTGTTCATCCTCTCGTCGCCTTCCTTCGTGACTCGTACCCCTCCGAGGCCTCGCAGCACAAGCCCAGCCCCCGGCTCAAGAAGACCGCCCGTGGAGACAACCGAGACGCGAGGAAACCACCGCACTAAAGGTCAACCCCCGGAATTCTGACTTCTACATGACCCCCAAAGGAAGAAGTCGATGAAACCAACTATAACCTTCCGAGGCCTGCAAACCGAGACTCCCGCCGCTGCCTTCCCCATCGTTTACCTGCCCGTCGCCCCTCGTGCGCCGACGCCCTTGCACGGCGAGATTCACGAGGACGTCGAGGACTGGATCCAAAACTACGAGCGAGTAGTCCGGCACAATGGGTGGACTCCTGAGCATTGCCTACAAAGAGTCTCCTTTACTCTCGAGGCCACGGCGCGACACTGATTCGAGAATCGCGAAACCTCGATTACGTCATTGGACCAGCTGAAAGAAGAGCTCTGACGGACTTCTTTCTTCGTGTCTCGAATGAAACCTTCGCGGAAAAGTTTTTATTTGAGAATAAAATACGTTCAGGTAATATGTGTGTGTCTGTCCACGAGGGCTAATACGGCTACTGTTGTTGCGTATTCTAAAGAGAACGCCATTTCCGCCCCCGCTCGCGTCCTCCGAAGCAGGTGCCGGGTGAGGCCCAAGCCGGCATCCCCAGCAGCCCGAGCGCGACGATGGGGACTGGGGTGAGGGCGACAGGGGAGAAGGAAAGCGGGGGACGAGCAACACGGGCCAGGAGTCGAGACTGGAGAACGAGGGAGAAGAATTTGGAGAATCGGGGGAGAAAAAGACCGGGAAAGAAACGCGGGGATTGGGACCGGGACAGACGCCGACAGAACTGTTGTAACGAACGGACCACTTGTACCCATCCTGAATACAGTTGTTTTGTTTTAGCCAAACGTATTTCATTGCCTCACACACGCGACTTCTGCAACAACTGTCTTTGCTCCTTATTTTCAAAACGTAAGAAAAAGAAGAAGAAAAAACAGATGGCGGGAACGAAATGTTGTGAACTACGTTTTGCACAATTAAAAAGAAATCTACCCGTCAAAGAAAATAAAGTCTATGTTAAAAACTTTCACAGGCAGGAATGTTTTCATCCAGTGTTCTATTAAAATCAAAAGAGTCATATGTAGTCAGTGATAGCTCAAGGAACACGGGGCGTGGCCGAGCATCTCATTATCCCTCAGCAGCCAATCGGATTGCGGCTTCAGCTGACAAGATCACAAAATAACCAATCGGGAGGCGAGAACATAATGAGAAAAAGCAGCAAGGGATCGTCGTGGGTAGTCAGAAATGGCCACCTCGCCCGATTGATGCTGGCGACTCATGGAGTGTTTTCAAACATTCATCATCCAAATGAAAAGAATGGAAAACCACTTCCTGTGTGGTCCTCTATTGTCTCATAGAAATAGTAACATGTTATTTTTTAGAAAAATAAAACCCACTAATCTTAAAAGTACATGAACCCAGTCCCCCCCCCCCCCCCCCGGCCCGGCACACTCACACATATACATACATACATACAAGACACCTTTCTTTAAGTGCATGAATAAGATAGAAGGTCGGACATTTCCCCACAAAAAGACATAAATAGATATTAGCTCCGCCAAAGCTTTTGGCGCACGTTACAGCGACCCCGAAAGGTACTTTTATTCCGGCACGCCGACCCGAAACAGAAGCACATTTATGTATCGTGTCTCATTCAAAATCAATCCCGAGTCGTAAATCTTTCCTTTTTATGTCTATAGACACCGAGAGAAAACATCTTCGGACTTTGAACTCGCGCTTCAATTACTGTACCATGGCGACGAGAGGACTAAACACTGGGGTTAGAAATTAACGAGCGTGTTTACGTTAGAAGCACGATTACCCAAAACATAGCGCACACGAGTGTGTTAAACAACGACTGGGCTAAAATATACTCGCCCCTGCAAGCTCAAATCAAGGTGTCAAAATATAGTATAAAATGTCGCTGTAAATAAGAATAAAAAAAAGTAATTAGTTCAGGTGTAGGTTACCGGCTGTGACGGACGTCAAAACGCCAGTGTGGCGTGGAAATTGGCGAGTCAATTGACTAAAATTTCCTCGTTAGCTTTTGAAATAATTTCTTTCGGTCCGTATATTCCTGTCGGAGAGTCGTAACTCAAAATAAACCATTGCAGCTCGGCGGTTAGAAAAACAAAGAAAAAAAACTGCTTTGCGTCATTTAGTTTTGAACTTAAAAGGTGAATGACCCGAGACACCGGAACAACAAAACTAAACAGTAAAGACAACGCTGCGCCACTTCTCCCCCTGGCGAAGCGCGCCCATACTAGTTAGGCGTACATCGAGCAGACTACGCGGGCGGCTGGTGCGCTTGTCCTGCTGGCTTCGCGCTTCGCAAAGTAAAGCAGGGAGAGATAAAAACGGGCGCCGCGCGGCAGTTTTCATGGCAACTTGAGCGCACGCTGTGACGTTGTGACGTTGCGTTGGCATAGGTCCACGTCACAGCGTGCTGGGCTGTTGCTATGAGAATCAGCGCGCGGCGCACGTTTTTGTCGCTCGTGTGTTCCCTACTTAAAGGGGCCCTGCAATCCTATTTCAGCGTCTACCTTTTTAGCGGTTTCCACGTCTCTTTTGGTTCGGGCAACGCGGCGGGCACAGAGAGAGAAACTAAATATCAGTGCGTCATATTTTAACCGCGGACGACGTGGAAGCCTCCTCCACCTGCGAGAGCACCCCGTGGACCGAACGCGCGTGGCACGTGACGACATCGTGACGTTGTTGGTCCTGGCCAACTTCTGCCTTACAACTGGTAAGAGCCGCCAAAAGCTGTTTTTTTTTTTTATTCGAAATACAAAATATAGTTGGCGCGAACCATTTCAATTATTTATAAAAGTAGTTTTTGTTCAGTATTTTAGATCAGACAAGAAACAAATGCAGCTTATAATGTACGGAAACAAGACATGGATGGATGGATGGATGAATACGGCTGAGCCCTTTGGATCGGGCAGTAGCTTACGCCACCTAGCCATTTTGTCTTACCCTTTAAGCTTAAAATATTTAAATGTGAAAACTATATTCACTCCGTACTGAAAAGAAAGTGAGGCTATAAAACCTCCTTGCCAAAAGTTAATAAGAGAATGCCTAGTTTTCTCTCGCTTTCTGCCACCATTCACTTAATCTTTGCTTGGTAATCTCTACTGTCTTGAAATCAACTTTTCTTTCGCTGTCTCTAAAACCCAATGACTTTATTAAATCTATGTTGTCTTCGGTATGCATAGGGTGAAGCCCTTTACAGTAGAGTATCAAGTGCTCAGCCGTCTCGTCCTCCTCTCCACAAGCAGCGCACACTGTGTCCATTTCCTGGTACTTCGCTCTGTATGTTCTGGTTCGCAAAACACCTGTCTTTGCCTCAAACAACAATGAGCTTCCCCTAGAATTGTCATAAATGCTTTCTTTGACAATAACTGTTTTGTTTAATCTATAGCTTTCCAGAGCCTTCTTTGTCTGCATTCCCTCTAGCCACCGATCTCTTTCTGTGGCCTTAACTTTCTTCTTAACTGAGACCTGCTCTTCTGTAACCCCAGTATAGCCTAAAAACTTTCCTCTTAATTTTCTGGTGCGCTGTCTCCATTTTGTGCCTATACTCCTCATGTATAAATAGCTGAAAACCTTTCGTGCCCATTGCCCCCCATCCATTTGCCTCAACCGATCCTCAAATTCTATCTTGCTCACAGGGGACGAGGAAGAAGAAGTGTTTCGAAGACGGTTGCGTTTTTCAAGCTCGCTTCCTTGAATTAACATTTTTACTCTTATCAGTCGGTCTGAATAGTTGGAACTCCAGATAACTTTCGTAAGTTGACTGCTCCAGTCCACGGTGTGGTCTCCCGCACCGGACTTTTTCCCGGTGCACGGTAATCGACCTGGCTATGTCTTCCGGGCCACCCTCTCAATACTCGAGTCATCACGTCTCCACCGATCAGTACAGTCTGTCTTCCTCCGTCTGTGGCAGCTCAATCGCTGGATCAGAAGACAAGGACTCGCCCATGAATACCGCTGAGGACATCACTCCAGGTCAGCAATGTGCCACAACCTCTTCGCGTCGAGTCATTGTACCAACCAGTGACATAGAGCTTTCTGACTTTGACGAACCAGACTGGAAAGATGTCAAGACAAGAAAAAAGCGAAAAAAGACTAGCCCTAATTCGAGCCTAAGTGCTGAGACAGTCTGCAGTGCTGCAGTAGTGCCTGAAGGGCTTACTGTCGTATTCACGCCATTAGAGGAGGGCCACGTAATTACGTCACTTAGTAGCCTAAAACTGTCCCTTGCTCTAGAGAAGATGTTCCCTGAATGTATCTTGGAAATCAGGTTCAACAACCGCCTGAATCTCATTGCCGTTGACGTAAGGAACGGACAGACGACGCGAGGGCTGCTACGCTGCACGGTGCTCTGTGGGATCAAAGTCAGAGCGTATGAGCCTCTTCCCAGACATTGCGCCACAGGTGTAATCAGGGACGTAGACACCATGCTGACTGACGAAGAAATCGCCAACAACCTAAGGTCCCCTGAAAACAGAGTTGCTCGTCTTCGACGACTAGGCAAAAGTGCAGCGATCAAGATCTTCTGTGGATCGACGTTGCCAAGCTACGTTTACCTCGGTCATGTCCGGCATGCAGTTTCACAATTCCAAGAGAATCCACTTCAATGCCGCAAGTGTTGCCGCTATGGACATCGAGAGGCAACCTGCAAGCGCAGCCCGGTGTGCAAACGCTGCAGCGGCACGCATGAGGAGAGAGACTCCTGCTCTGCTCAAGAAAAGTGCATTAACTGCGGCGACGCACACTCGGCTACATCACCATCCTGTTCAAAAGGGCGACAGGAAAAAAAAAGGCAAAAAATTATTCCAGACAACACGGAGTCGATTTCCGCACTGCCAGAACTGCAGTTCATGAATCCGGATGGCCGGAGCTGCCCAGAAAAAGCGAAGGGCCTTCTTCAACTGCGCAGGACACTTTGGCTACCATAACTGAGAACCAGGTGCCAGAGAGGCCTACATACGCTGCACTAATGCACTAACTAAGGTTCCAAAAAGTAACCAAACAGAGGCACCTCCGACTAAGCAAGGGCCTATTTCACCTGTCCTAATCCAACTCGAAGATCCGACAACGTCAGGAAACACACCCGCCGATCCAAGAAAGCGAATAACACCAAAGCGTAAGACTCCGTCCGTTTCAACAGACACAGCACCAAGCAAGGGGTGGATTCCGAAGCTTCAAACAGCAGCAAACATAATCTGCAAGCGTTTGGAATCTATTGACGCAGAATGGGCCCGCAGCATACTTACAATTCTTCAAATGGCCCTTCCCCTTATTAGATCATTGTAAATGGCAACTGCCGCGCCACATTCCTCTTCAGAACTTACTGTGTGGCAGTGGAATTGCCGTAGCCTCCGAAAAAAGCGCGGCAGCCTCATACAGTATCTTCAATCCCACGCTTCCCCACCTGACATCATCTTTCTACAAGAACCTCGCACCCTTCCTGATCTTCCTGGATATGTGACACATGTGGCACATAACGATCCCAAACAGGACCACCTTGTGGCCATCCTAGTCAAACGCGTTCACACCGCGGTAGACTTCACTTTAGACAACCCGGCCGTTCCACATGTCTTACTTGAACTCCTTCCCGCCTCCCCACGCAAGCGTAACACCCAACCTCTCCGCCTACTCAATGTCTATTGCCGCCCCCAATACCGCTACGCACGGTTTGATACGCTGTTTGAAGCCGCACGGCGCAAGGATTGCGCAACATTCATTGCAGGCGACTTCAATGCTCCTCATCCCACTTGGGGCTACCCTCGCGACACACCTAAGGGGCGCAAGCTACACACTTTAATCCAACAATTCACAATCTCACTCTACTTACTGATCCATCGACTCCTACACGTCTTGGCACCAGCGTTGCACGGGACACGTGTCCTGACCTCGCCCTGTACCGTGGCACAAAACCCTGCACCTGGCACAACCTTGAGGAACAGCTCGGCAGTGACCATTCCATTCTTGCCACCCATATCAACACTAAAGACTTCGCGGGGGAGGCACGCAAAATCCACATCACGGACTGGCCTGCATTCCATCTTCCTCTTCTACCTCGCCCGACACACTCACTGATTGGGTGCAGACACTGCAAACCCGGCTAGACCGACACACGCGCACCCTTACCACCACTCCCGATGCGCCGGATATAGACTCCCACCTTCTTCACCTATGGGAAGCGCGCCGCGGTCTAACCAAACGGTGGCGACGTCAACGACACAACCGGAAGCTCAAACTACGCATTGCACAAGTCACTGTAGATGCTGCTACCTATGCTGCCAAACTCACTGGTCAAAACTGGAATACGCTCTGCGACAAGCTCAATGGTACGCTCGGTACTGCACGAACATGGTCCCTACTCCGTCATCTAATACAACCAGGCCAAGCCAAATCGGACAGGGCCAAGGGCATTTACAAGCTTCTCCACGCCACTAACCTAACAGACTCCGAATGCCTCACACAGCTACGACAGCGTTACCTTCCCCCTCCTGACACTCCACACTACGCGGACTACACGGGTCCCCTCAACAATCTTCCTTATCTTAACGCGCCCATCACGGACATTGAGATTCGCGTTGCACTCACCGACATTCGCCGCAACACATCCCCTGGTCCTGACAAGATTCGCTACTCTCTTCTGTACAACCTCTCTGATTCCGACACCACTCAACTTACTACCTACTTGAATGAGGTGTGGGAGTCAGGTACCCTCCCCAAGGAAAGGAAGGAAGCCAGAGTCGTTCTGATTCCTAAGCCTGGCAAACACCTTTCCTTGGAGAACCTGCGCCCGATTTCCCTTACCTCATGTCTGGGCAAACTGCTCAAGAAGGTTCTACAGCTTCGCCTACACAAATTTTTCGCCGACACCTCCGCCCTTCCCCACACCCTCTATGGCTACCGTAGTGGTATTTCCACTCAGGACGTACTTCTCCGCCTCAAACACGAAGTTCTAGACTCTCCGAGCACTGCTCAATATCGCGCTGTCCTTGCCGCA
This sequence comes from Ixodes persulcatus, assembly GCA_013358835.2. Lineage (NCBI taxonomy): Eukaryota > Metazoa > Arthropoda > Arachnida > Ixodida > Ixodidae > Ixodes > Ixodes persulcatus. The sequence continues at coordinate 60,537 of JABSTQ010010466.1, forward strand.
GAACTTAAAGGAGCCTTCGACAACCTGTCCCACGACCTGGTCCTTGAACAGTTGGCAGCCACTGGCTGCGGAGCGAAGGTGTACAATTACATACGCAATTACCTCCGCGACAGGTCTGCCAGCCTCGTTCTTGGTCACCTTTACTCCGCAAGGCTCTGTACTCTCTCCCCTCCTGTTTAACCTTGCTATGCGAGGTCTCCCTCCCCTTCTGGATGAGATCTCGGATGTCCATCATGCACTTTATGCGGATGACATTACTGTCTGGGTAACGACAGGCTCCCTCGAACATATCGAAACTCAGTTACAGAAAGCTGCTACTACCATCGAGCAATATGCCCGGCGTGGGGGCCTCACATGTTCCCCCACTAAGTCGGAGTTACTAGTCGTGACAAAACACGCTCGCGGACAAACCGATCTTCCCCTCACCATCACACTAGATGGCAAACCCGTCCAGCGTAAATCGGCCATACGGGTGCTTGGCTTCACGTTGCAATCCAACGCTAAGGCAACACAAAGCCTTCACCAACTCACCACCCAGTGCAACCAAATTATGCACATGCTACGCCGCGTCTCTAACCGCCGAAATGGCCTTAAAGAGGAAGATGCCTTACGCCTTGTCCAGGCCTTGATTCATACACGCCTACTCTACCACCTACCCTACCACAACCTCACCCAGACCGAACACAAACGTATGTCTACCCTACTACGGAAGGCGCAGAAACTGGCGCTCGGTCTCCCCATTCGCACAGCCACCGTTTGCCTAGAGCGGCTTGGGGTGACCAACACCCTGGAGGAACTTATAGAAGCGCATGAGGCTGCCCAGTTGACGCGCTTGCGCTTGACGGCTCAAGGGCAGAGTCTCCTTGCCACCCTTGGTTTCCCACCCAGTCCTGCTTCCCTTACCGCTGCGGGTCTCTCCCCCGCAGCTCGCGCCAAACTCACTGTGGCTCCTATTCCCCGCAATATGCATCCTACCCGTCACCTGGCCCGGCGTGACCATCGCTCGCGCTACCTCCGACGCGCGTATACTGAAGGCTGCGATACCGTTCGGGCCCTCTTTACGGACGCCAGTCCGCAGGATGCACGCGGGGGGATCACAGTCGTCGTGAACAGTGACCTCAGGCTGGTCCACGCTGCCACGGAACGTGGTCTCACCGACGTGTCCCTCCTAGAGGAGCGTGCGGTTGCCAGGGCAATCCTTTCCACCTCCACTCTCTTCTCTTCCACGCCCACTCACATTCTGACTGACTCCCAGACGGCCTGTCGCCACTTCCTTTACAACACCCTACATCCCTTCACTGCGTCCCTACTCGACCCGTTCCTATCCTCCACCTCCCACACTTTCCGGTTAGTCTGGGTGCCTGGGCACGCAGACATCCCTAGTAATGAGTGCCCACGTGCGCTCGCCCGAGAACTCTCAAACCGGGCACCAGGGGAAGACTCTGCCACCATCCGACCAGCCCCTTTTTCATACTCAACTCACCTAGCTGAGTTACGCCTCGCTCGACAACATTATCCTCCTCCTCAGCCTTCCCTTACTCGCAGACAGGGCGTCCTATGGCGCCAACTCCAAACCAACACCTTCCCGACGCCCCTTTTCTACTCTTACGTGTACCCCTCCCTCGGTCCGCCTGAGTGCCCGCACTGCGGCGATCGTCCCACACTTCTCCATATGGTCTGGCAATGCCAAGCCATTCCCTCTGTCTCGCCTCTTCCCAACCCCTCCCCCACCTCCTGGGAGGAGCGGCTGACCGATGACACGGCCACCGGCCAGCAATGGCTGGTGGACCGTGCCGAGTCGGTGGCCGCCACGTATGGGGCCCCGGACTAGGGGCTCCAACTGGGTGTACTAGAACCCATACCTGCAATAAAGTTTATTCATTCATTCTTGCTCACAGCTTCCCTGCCCTCAAACGACGCCCATCCCATGTCTCCTTGTACTCCCTGGTTTGGTGTTTTGCAATGTGCCCCCAAAGCCAGCCTACCTAATCCAAACTGTTTTATTTCTAGTCTTGCATGCACTTCGGATTTCATGCATAGCACCGCGTTTCTAAAAGTCAAGCCAGGCACCATGATCCCTTTCCAAATCTCTCTCACCACCTCATACCTGTTGTAACGACGTGACCCGTCGACACAACCGCCACCTAGCGGTAGGAAATTATCAAAATATTCTGGCGGGCTAGTTGGTTATACATACTAAATTACAAATAGCGCTAAGACAAGGACAGACGAAGAAGTGGACATGACAGGCGCTCCCGTCCTGTCCACTTCTTCGTTTTTTCTTGTCTCAGCGCTATTTGTAATTTAGTACGGTAGAAAAGGCGGCGCATACTAGAAAGAGGTAGTGGGATCAGGCGCCGACGCGGAAAGGTCCCGGATGTACACGGCGGTGCTGCGGTCGTATGGGCTCGAGGATCCGACCGGTTCCGAGTGTTCCGAAGGCCTTCGGCGAGCAGATTTGGCTTGAGGCTTCACCGTTTGACGGTTTGGCAGCGCGAAGTGGCTTTCGTTCTGAACTGATCTTAACCCCGTGTTTGCTGTCGTTTGTGGCCAATGAAGTGTCATGCCAAATTAGTGTGTAATCGAGCAGCAAATGCAATGCGAGCCGCCCTGGCCGCCCGCTTTTTCCAGCCTATCCAGCACATGCTTCAGTGGCGCCCTCTCGAGCCGTCGACACGGAGTGTGGCAGCCGTGAGCGCACGCTGAGCTCACAACCCCTCCTCTAGTTCACGGCCACTCAAGCCAGAACCAAAGACGTCATGAAGGAGGTTTTAATGCAAAAGCATTAACTGTCGCACGGAAGGAGTCGACGTCATCAACTTTGAAGCCGTGCCAATTCGGCACCTTAATTCCTTTTTCCAGGTGAAGCCAGCTCCCAGCTACGCGAAAAGCCTAGACAACGGCACCTAGTTTCCCCGATCCCGAAGGAGCTGAGTAAAGCTGACGAAGTTCGCCTTCGGTCCCATTGGCTGGCTCACGTCGTAGTTTCAAGGAACAAGGCTCCCATTGGCCGCTGCGCGTCAGTTTCAACGACCACCACCCCATGGCGCTGCGTGTCCGTCAGCGCGCCGGTAACACGAAGCGTCCAAGGTCAGAGCGGCGAGGAGAGGGCTCGCTCTTCCGTCGACGCAAATACGCCGCAGACGAAATAAGGAAGCGGAAGAATGACAGCATGCTTTCGCATTCACAACCCAGAAGAAGTGCTTAGGGGCATTTTTGCTTGTTTTTGTCATTTTAAATTGGCTATAACTTTTAAAATAAAGCAAAATTCGAGAAAAGACAAGATTTTTTTTAAGTTACTACGTTCGGTGCGCTCAGGTTCGGTGCAAATTAAAAACCAGTCAACAAGTCGTTGCAGGGCCCCTTTGAGGTATAGAAGAAAAAGCGCTGGGCGCAAGGTATTGTTGTGTCACGGCCGCTTGATTAACTCATCGAGCGGCCGTGGTCGCGTAGTCAAATACAGCATCGTATTAAACAGAAAGATTGTATTGGTTTCCAGAGAGGTGATTCCAGAAATATCGTCAGGAGTAAGAATTATGGCTGTGTGGAGGACAGGGTTAATTATTATTTCCCTGTCTTGTCGCCCGATCCCGTAATGAAACTACGCTTACTTCTCACGTCCATAGGGACTTTTCGTAGATCAACGGTAATCACCGGCAAGAGCATGCAAGAGTTGTGTGTTGCTCAAGGGAGCTCGTGCCGTCACTTCGAGAGTGGACTGAATTCGCACCCACAGGGCCAGCAATCCGCAGCTGATGATCTACGAGAAGTTCCTAACATAAGAGCTACGATGTATACCCGTGGCTGTCGACAAAAGAAACCCTAAATATGCAATTACAATCGTTTAAAAAGCTTTAAATTGAGAAATGAGCTCACTTAGCTTACCTACAAATTTTCTTCCCCGACGCTTGCAAGAGAAAGCGAGTAAACATCGAAGTACATAAGAGGTAAAATGAGGAAGATAATCGTAGTCTGCATTGCGCGCTGACTTGATATCACAGCTGAAAAGAAATGGGCACTGGCGCGGTACTTTAATGTTTTATATATTCTTAAAAAACTTTTCTAGTCACCATGCATAATTATTTTCTAAAGAACTTAAAGAAGTACACTAAAACTGTAATGTGGTGATCTGGGCCAGTTAGTTCGTTGCAGAGGACAAAACAGCGCCGAAAATTACAAAAACTAAGACGGAGGGAAGCAGGAGAAGGCGCACTCTCAAGTGAAGGGTATTGAAAATAACATGTTAATATAGCCACCAGAAAAACAAATTCTCCATCCTCATCTCCACAGCCAGCGTTTCAGAAATTCAAACTCATTTCTAGATAATGATAAGGACGTGTCACCTATGCATTTCTTCTCCCTGGTCGTAATATCAAATGACTTCTGCAATTCTTTAGACATTTTTTTTTTTTAAATCTAGCCAAAGGTTTAGTGTCCTTGGAGGCCGGGATGCAAGAGCATATGTTACAATGAATCGCAAGATGCCCTGAAAAAGTCGTTCTTATGGAAGCTGCGTGCTCGCGGGCTCGATGATTCACGCACCTGCCCGTCTCGCCCATATATGTCAACCCACACGTCATCTAAATTTCGTAGACAACACCAGTAGCGCATAAAACGTACGTATTTGTTCAGTTGTGCACGGATCTGAAGACAGCTGTGGGTTAATTATCTGGCGGCCAAGTCGCTCCATCTTATTGGGCACTGAAAAAAACCACCAAACGATTGTAGCGCTTTGCTACCTTTTTTTTTTCAAATTGTGCGTGACATTGTGCATTTATGAGATGACAACTGACTTTGAAGTCGATCTATCGCGAATTGATTCCTGGGACCTTTTAATCTTTTTAATTAAGCTTTCCGCCACCTCAACCAATGATCTCAGCGGGAAACCGGCCTTCTGCAAGCGCTCTATTTGCCCCTTATAGCTGCCTTGCACGCTGTGCTAGAAGGACTTTCTGAGAAAGCTTCCATACACGAACTGTCGATGCCTCTTTTCCCAATCTTCCTGCCAGTGCCAACCTGCCAGTGCCAGTGTTAATAGCTAGGCCAACCTAGGCGACGTTAAGCCATCACCAGTCACTACCACTACCACTACCACCAGCAATATTCACGGCCTTGGCTCTGTACCACACACATCGCGTCGATATCGTTGCAGGTGAGCGCGGAAATTTCTGTGCGCGATTTTGTATTGTACTGTCTGCGAATCTCCCAACTGCTACTTGGTTTTAGCGCCTGTTTGTTGTAATGGGTATTGATATAGATAGCTATAGAGCACGCATCGGCTCCTTTATACATAAAAGAAAAGTAACCCCAACCTTGCAAACAAAGTCCTTACGGCTTCCAGTCAGAGGTATTATCGGGTCTGTAAAGCTGTTAACGGTGGCTGTTGTCACGTTCGTGCTTTTTGCCTCCACTGGAGACATTGAGGCCAAACCCGGGCCCATCACGAACGCAGAAAGAATCGACAAACTGCAAAAATCTGTCGAAGATCTGAATGCAGCGTCCAACTAAAACCAGCAAAAATATTCCCTGAAGTTGGTTCAAACCTACAACGGCATTGCTGCTTTCGGAGCCCGTATTTCGAACCTACAGGTCCATGTGCACGAAATCCCAATTATTCGGGAGAATTTAGGCACGATTGAAACAACTGTGAACAGCATCAAAAGTGACTTAATTTATTTTCGTGATCATCTCACTGAAATGAGCAATATCGTTGATGACATGGAAAAAAGAATGAGGCAAAATAATTTAATTGTCAAAGGCATTCCAATGTTAGAAAACGAAACGTGGAATGACGCCAAAGACATCGTGACTTGTTTTGCGCGAGAAATCCTGGGAACTGCATTAGGTGAAACTGAAAGGGCTCATCGAATGGGCCGAAAACGATCCGGAACAAATCAACCGATCATCGTAAAATGTCATCGTTTTTAAAGTAAAGAAGTACTTCGCAATGTTTTCAAACTAAAAAATGAAACGCCCCAAATCTGGATTTCCGAAGACGTTTTTGTTTTTGTTTTTTTTTAAAGTGCGCTTTGCGCGGCAGGAGCTGTGGGAATTTACCGAATAATTTAGAGAAAACGGGACAAAATATAATATTAGTTACAACAAACTAAACCTCGGCACTCAGTCATATATGCATGACTGGGCAATTAATGCAGTTGTCTTCGTACGTGCCGCGACAATGAACAGAATGACTGACGCACTGTAAACCGCAAGTCCTCAAAGCGCACTTTTACCGCTAATATTTCGTTCATCGTTAATAACTTTAGAAGTGTTTTTTTCAAGACAAGTTGAACTTGAAATTATCACGTCCTTTAGCGAGCCTGACGTCATTCTTAGCACTGAGACCGGGTTAACTTCCGATATCAAAAATAAATAACTATTCTTAAATCGATCTTATAATATTTTCCGGAACGACAGACAACTCGACAGGGGTGGACGTGTAATCATCGCAGTTAAAAAAACTGTATCATGCCGCCAAATTCAATGTTCATTTGATCTTGAAGTGATTTGGATCGAAGTAAAATTGAATTTTCGCTGTTTCTTGGTAGGTGTTTGTTATCGTCCACCCCGCGTTAATCGCGCCGAATTCAACATGTCGCTTTAAATATTCTTGGAGCCGTAACCAAAGTGTTTCCAAATCATCCATAATTTTTTGCTGGAAATTTTAACTACCTCGAAATAAACTGGTCGACGCTAATGCCCTTTCCTGTCTGCACAAGTTCTCACCACTGCGCAGAGTTTCTTCCAGTTACTAGTGTGTATGGCCTTCACCAAATGATCACCATAACAACACGTAATGACGCTATATTATATTTATTTCTAACCACTAATCCGGAATGTGTGACGTCTGTTAGTGTTATGGAGACCATTAGTTATCAAGCCCTTATTCATGTCGAAACATCACAAAACTAAACCGCTCAACTAACATTCCGATGCAAATATTTGCTTTTTCATGCTGCAAAAATCGAAGGCATGACGTCAGCAATAAAAGGTTTTGAAGTATTACATGTCATCTCATGGCGAACGATCCGCAAGTGAAAACTGGGTTCTCATCAAAAACAGTTTCATAGAATTGCTTGAAATATTTGTGCCTAAAACGTCTTTTCAATCTGAAAGCGCGTCTTCCTAATTTACTAAGAGTTTACAAAGAATTTACTTCCTGGCTTACTAAGAGCGACAGATTTTAAAACTACCTCTTCCTCATATTGACCCGGTTAATCAGCTGGATAACCTTGTTTTTAACAAACAGACAACAGCTGACCAGTCCCCGTATCTTCAGGTGTCCCCCATGGCAGCGTTGTGCGTCCCCTCCTTTTCTTATGTATCTAAACGATCTTCCACCTTCAATTAAATTAGCTATTCGATTATTCGCAGACGACTGTGTTATTTATCGAAAACTGTCTAGTCCCATGGACCATCACATTCTTCGAAATGACCTCAACGCTATAAGTGCGTTGTGCTCAAAATGGCAGATGAACATTTACCCCGCAATATGTAAGCTAACGAGCATTGTCACAATCTCAAACCAATCCTTCATCCAATATTCATTACTAACGCTGCAACTAGAATCGGTACCATTATACAAATACCTTGGTGTAATTTTTCTGAAACATTACATGGAATCAACACATCGACAGCATAATCAAAACCTCACTAAAATCACTAGGCATCTTTTTAAGGCGAGGCCTATATCTTGCCCCCCCCCCCCCCCCCCAAGCGACTAAAGTACTGGCTTGTCAAATAATAATTCAACCTAAACTATAATATGCAAGCATTATATGACCCCATCAAAATTACCTAACTTCTAAATTAGAGTATGTTCAAAACAAGGCTGCCACTTTCATATTAAACAATTGCTCGCCTGAAAGTTCTCCGTTTTAAAATTCAATCTTGGTCTTCCTTTATTATCTAACAGGCGCAAAATCAACCGAATGTGTTTTTTTATTTGCAAGCGATGTACTACAACAACTCATACTTCAGAAACACCTATTGCCATTTTGTCCATTACATTTCTCCTTGAACCGATAATTCATGTAAAGTTCAGCAATTCCGCTCTCACACATTCTTTTTTATTCTCCCCTCCTACTGTCGATTACCGAATGGAATGACTTGCCAGACCAGATGGTTACTAACACAAATCATGAGTCAATTAAAGAAATGTGCAATTGTCTGTGTCCCGAGTAGAACGTGTATAATTTCCTATGCTTTATTTTCCTTATTTCTTTTCTGTGTTCAGTTGAAAATGAGTTCTGCAACTTTTTCTGTGTTAATTACACATGGTGTAATCTTGTTGTTATGAATGTTCTTTAATGCCAAACCCTTGTGTAATGAGTCTTTAAAACACGTCTTTTATGTAAATAAATAAAATAAATTAAATATATTTCATTCGCATGAATTAAAACAGCCACGGCATGCTTACAGCCGCCGATAACTCCGGCTTTCTAAGAGCCCTTGCCTGAACTCGAGGAGTGTGCGCGACTGCGCAGCTCTACACGAAAAGATAATTTCAACAATTTAGCATTCTCATTTATGTCCGAATAGCTATGACTTCCAGGAATGATCGAAACCATAAAGAAAAAAAACTTAAAGACGTTTACAATTCTCTGTAATGCCGAATTTGAGCGCAGCTCTTGAGGAGGAGAACGGAAAGGTACTGAGGGGAGGGTATACCCCTCCTCCTCGGCTACCATTTAGCGGAAACTTTTCCAAGCAAACTTTAGCGGGAAAACGTCCCTCAATGCAATGCGCGGTTACACCGACGGCGACGCCGCCCAACCCGAAAACGGGCGCCTAACTTTAGCGGGGAAATTTTTCCTCTAAATATAGCGGGAAACGTTTCCCGCTGAAAACAAATGCTACCACTAAATTTAACGGGAAATTTTCCCACTAAATTTAACGGGGAAATTTTTCCGCTATATTTAGCGGGGAAGTTTTTCCGCTAAACTTAGCGGGGAAATATTTCTGCTAAATTTAGCGGGGATATCTTTCTGCTTAATTTGGCGGGAAAATTTTCCTGCTAAACTTAGAGGGAAAATTTTTTCGCTAAATTTAGTGGAGAAATTTTTTCGCTAAATTTAGTGGGGAACGTTTTCCGATAAATTTAACAGGGAAAATTTTTTGCTAAATTAGCGGGGAAGTTTTCCCGCCAAACTCGACGGAAAAATTTCCCTGGTAAATATAGCGGAAAAAACTCCCCACTAAATTGAGCGGAAAAATTTCCCCGCTAAATTTAGCGGAAAAATTTCCCCTTCAAGTTTAGCGGAGAAATTTCCCCTTCAAGTTTAGCGGAAACATTTCCCCGCTAAGTTTAACAAAAAAAATTTCCCCACTAAATTTAGCAGAAAAATTTCCCCACTAAATTTAGCAGAAAAATTTCCCCACTAAATTTAGCGGAAAAATTGCAATGCTAAGCTTAGAGAGAAACTTTCCCTGCTAAATTTAGTGAAAACATTTCCCCGCTAAATTTAGCGGAAACAATTATTCCGCTAAATTTTGCGGTAAAACGTCTGATAATGCCACGCGCGGTTACGCCGACGGCGACGCCGCTCAACCCGGAAATGGGTTGAACGGCGTCGCCGTCTGGAAGGTGGATGACGCTGTGAAGTGGACGACCAGCGAAGCTGTTTAGAAACACGACACAGACCACACACCCTACAACTACTACTACGCCCAAACTGTCTATCCAGAAAGTGCCTTTTGCATTTGTCGTATGCTCCATTAAAGTTGTCAAATTTAGCAGCATGGTGCCTGCGTCTTTTTGATGCATTCTCCGCCCCGCGACGTTCGTCGTCTTGTCTGGTTTGCCGCATGCGCTTGCCGTTTTGTGCACGATCTTCATCGGTGGTGTTTGCCGCCCGCCGCCGCCGCTGACATTCTCGTTGCCGGTCATGCCGTTGGTCTTCGTAGGCGCTTTGCTCCTCGGGATTTCGGACTATACGCGGCATCTCCATTACGACGAGAGAAGAGAAGTGAAATTGAAAATGGAGAAAGGCCACGACTGGTTCGCGTCGGTCCCATCCCAGTCTGCGGCTTTTTTGTTATTTTTCCCTGTTGTTGCTGCTTTTGTATCGTGCTTCCTCGGGCGTTGCTCCCCGGAACAGCGTGGGTCTCCGTGGATATGCGGCGCACGTAACAACAAGTCCTCCCGCTGGCTACGCGCACATCCCCCCCAAGCACTATCGGTACAGCCCCGGTCCGGCCACTAAGCCTAACGGGCTCACGTTTCCTCGGTGGCATCACTCCTTCGCTGGCCTGCTAATCTGCGTAGGCACCGAGTGGTTCGTCCAATCTGCAGTGTTGCTCTCCGGGGACATCGCTCTGAACCCAGGACCGCTTCGCTACACCTGCGGTCGCTGCTCAAAAGGAGTGAGAGACAACCAGGCTGCTCTTTGTTGTGACAGATGTGAGGACTGGTTTCATCGTACGTGTGTTTATGTCCCCCTGAATCAGTACCGGAGGCTGGGCGCCTGCGAAGACACTTGGCTGTGTTTTGGCTGCTCATTCCCAGGTTTCACGGACGACTTTTTCGACGTCCCAGTCGTGGGCGCCGCCACAACACCACTCAATCAGCCACCTACCGATCCGGTGTTTACGTCCACGGCCGCTTCGCAACCCGCGATACCAGCACCGGTGACGCCGTCGACTAACCCTGGCAACAAGAGAGTGTTGTCCGTCTGGTTCTCAAATCTGCGGTCAATTAAGAATAAGCTTCCAGAGTTCCAAGTCCTCGTCGCGTCTGAGCCATCGACCATCTTTGCGCTATGCGAGACGTGGTTAGACTCTTCGATGTATGATGGGCAGTTGGTGGATACAACACAACACACCGTTTACAGGAAGGACAGGTCTGGACATGGTGGGGGAGTTATGATCGTCGTACCGCGACTACTGCACTCCCGGAGGAGACCAGACTTAGAGGCCGACGACCTCGAGGCAATCTTTGTCGAAGTGTCGCACCAAACCGGCAAGACACTAATCTGTTGCGTCTATTGTCCACCTGTCACCCGAGCCTCTTCATACAACCTGCTCCACCACTCACTCCAACAAGTCAACCCCCAAGCTTACACCAATGTGTGTGTCGTGGGCGACTTTAACGCCCACATCGACTGGAATGACCTCGCAGCCCCTATACCATCCGGACCACCTGACGACCAACTCCTCGATGTGATGGAGACATCTGGCTACATACAGCTGTGTGGGGAGGCGTCCTACACCTCCCGCAACCAAAATGCGTCCTTCCTTGACCTGGTGTTCGCCAGCAACCCATCCGTGATACAGAGCTGTACAGTGCGGCCAAGCCTTGGTGGCTGTGACCACAGTGCTATCCTTCTGAGTAGCTTAACATCCTTGCCAAAGGTCGGACACTTCGCGAGAAAAATACAACTATTTGAAAAAATTGACACTGCCCACCTCGACATGCTGCTTCACTTGGCACCGTGGTCGATAATGCTGGACAAACCGTCCGCTGACGATATGTACGAGACCTGGCTGGACTTCATGCACGCCATTGAAAAAGAATGTGTGCCCACAAAGACTAAATCGAAGCCCCGCTCAGGCCCGTGGATCACTGCTGACATCTTAAAGCTAGCCCACCGTAAACAGAAGTTATTCAGAAAAGCTAAGAAAACCGGAAATCCACACATCCTTAACCTAGCCCGCCAAGTACAGAGGGAACTAAAGAAGAAAACCCGTGTATCCTACACGGCCTATGTGCAGCAAATCGCAGAGAAGGCCGCCAGAAATCCAAAGCTCTTCTGGTCTTTTGTGAAGCGCCACAAGACGACTTCCTCTTCTCCAGTGTTCCAGAACAACGGAGTAACAGTAAGAACGGCTCAAGAGACAGCTGCCATTTTCAGCACCTACTTTGCGTCCGCGTGGACACCGCAGGAAAATCCTCCGGCTTATTCCTTTCTGGAAGACTAGCCCTCACTTTCCGAGCCTCTTGCACCTTTGGACATAACCTGTGATGACACCTGGGAGGCATTGCAAAATGTGAACCCGTCCCAACGAGCAGGGCCTGATGGCATACACCACGCGTTCTTCAAGGCTTGTGCAAGAAAACTCTGTCCGATCCTTACCATCATGTTCTCATCACTTCATGAACAGGGGTCAGTTCCATCCAAGTGGAAAACAGCTTTGGTTAAACCGATCCACAAGGGAAACAGCACTTCCGTCACGTCTGTGCGCTCCTACCGCCCTATCTCTGTCACATCAATTGTGTGCAGAACAATGGAGCGAATTATTAACACCAAGATACTTCATCAACTGGAGGAGCGGAGCTTACTCTCGACTCACCAGTACGGTTTCCGCTCACGCCGTAGCTGCGAGCTTGCTCTGGCCACACTGGTGCACCAAGTAAGTGAATGCTTGGACGACCGCACAGCATGCGAGTTGGTCCAGCTGGATTTTAAGCAGGCATTTGACAAAGTCGACCACAGCCTTCTTTTGTGGAAACTGTCGAGCTTTGGCGTGGCCGGTGCAACACACAAATGGATTGCAAATTTCTTAACAGGTAGAAGCCAGAGGGTTGTATTTCGAGGAGCCAAGTCTGAGTCCTTAGAAGTAGTCTCGGGCATCCCTCAAGGCAGCGTATTAGGCCCAACACTCTTCAACATTTTCATTGATGATGTGACACGTTCCCTCAGCTCAACACCGTTTTTATACGCCGACGACTTAACTCTCCTTCTGCCTATCAGGGGCAGAAACCCTTACGAACGGCTACAAGAGGACCTTTACAAGATTGAAGAATGTTCCAAGATAAACAGGCTACCCCTCAATGCGGAAAAGTGCTCTGCAATGCTATTCACCACCACCCGACAGCCTCCGCCTCCTCCTGACTTGACGATCAGGAACAACCCTATCACAAGGACGCAGCGAACAAAATTGTTGGGAGTCACACTTGATCCGCACCTTCATTTCTCTCCCCACATTGCCGAGGTGCTCTCGCGAGCGCGACGCACGCTGGGCTTCGTGCAACGAGTGTCAAGGGGGGCCGGCCCAAAGGCACTGCGCAGTTTATACACTGCACTAGTGCTCCCGCAGCTTGAGTTCTGCTCGTCAGTATGGAGCCCCAGACTGGTCGCCACAATTGCCTCACTGGAGAGTGTACAACGGCGCGCGGCCTACGCTATCCTGCGTCGCCAATCACCGCCGCAGCTGAAACGCTACAGAGACATTGGCACCCCCGAACTTCTCGGAGGTGTGGGGTGGAACCGCCTGTCTGTCCGTAGGCAGGTGGCTTCGCTCCGCCTCCTAGCCTGCACGCTGGGTGGCCCTCCTACACCCCTTCTAGAGTATGTGAGGAAGAATCGCGCCGATAAGCTACAACCCCTCCTTGGACGGACGGAGCGTCACAGAAGCACGCTCCTTCCGAGAACCATCGAGCTCTGGCGCTCCCTCCCGAGTGACATCACACAAGGGACATTCGAAAGCAAAGAGGACATCAAAGAACTGTGCAAGTGTGCAACCCTACACCTCAAAGAACTATGATGTGTAACTCAATCAGACCCAAATCTCAGTGTACAAATATTTTTTTTTGTATGTATGTGTGTGTGTGTGTAGCGGGTACAGTGAGCCTCTATGGCATGGGCAATTGCCTTTTCACTGTCACCCGGGTTTTAGAAACCGAATAAAGCATCATTATTATACATTCACGTGGACGACTATCGCCGCCCCGAGGAGCCGGAGGAAACTAGAAACACGCGAAGGGACCGCCACCCGGCGGAAGAAAAAGGAACTAGGCACGCGAGTGCTTGGAACGACGACAAAGAGAGGGTGGTGCGAGCCCTCTTTGAGTTTTTGTTGACGCACACGAAAAGCCCACGGAACCCTAGCCATAAATAGCTACGCTGTAAAACAGAACTTATCTTGAGGCGGATGTCACAGGCGAAGATAGTCTTGCACTTGCGAGACGCACTTCGCCGTCAACAGATGTACCTGGAGTACCACCTCCCCATGGAGACATGGCACACAAGCAATCTTCTTTTGCAAAAACATGCCTAAATAAAAAAAATAAAAAATAAAAGAAGTTAGTTAGCAAGCAGAAAGCCACAATAATATCACACCACGTTGCTCGCCATTGCAACTGGTAAAGCGAACGCCGCATTAGGGCGAATTTCCGCCGCGACGCGGCGCCACTATACTTCGTTTCATCGTTTTAGGCAGGGGTGCCCGTTATCGCCTTTGCTGTTTATGTTGTATCTGAGAGGATTGGAGGCTAGGCTAGAGAAGAGTGGGCTTGGATTCGACCTTTCGTACAGTAAGCTAGGCCGAAAAATTCAGCAATCCTTACCGGGATTGGTGTATGCGTATGATATCGTACTAATGGCTAACAACAGGATAGATTTGCAGGAATTAATGAGCATCTGTGGTAGGGAAGGAGAGGAATTAGGTTTAGAATTCAGTAGCGAAAAATCAGCAGTCATGATTTTTAACAGTGATGAAGTTGAGAGGCTGAAGATACAGAATATCACAGTTGAGAGAGCTAGTAAATACAAGTATCTAGGAGTATGGATATGTGATGGTGCAGAATATCTCAGTGAGCATGAAGAGTGTATAATAGGTAAGGGCAACAGAAATGCAGCTATAATGAAAAATAGAGTACTTTGGGATTACAACACGTATGAGGTGGTGAGAGAGATTTAGAAAGGGGTCATGGTCCCTGGCTTGACTTTTGGAAACGCAGTGCTATGCATGAAATCCGAAGTGCATGCAAGACTAGAAATAAAACAGCGCGGAGTAGGTGGCCTGAATTTGGGGGCACATTGCAAAACGCCAAACCAGGGAGTACAAGGAGACATGGGATGGGCGTGATTTGAGGGCAGAGAAGCTGTGAGCAAGATAGAATTTGAGGGTCGGTTGAGGCAAATGGATGGGGAGCAATGGGCACGAAAGGTTTTCAGCCATTTATACATGAGGAGTATAGACACAAAGTGGAGACAGCGCGCTAGGAAATTAAGAGGAAAGTTTTTAGGCTATAGTGGGGTTACGGAAGAGCAGGTCTCAATTAAGAAGAAAGTTGAGGCCACAGAAAGAGATCGGTGGCTAGAGGGAATGCAGAGACGGCTATGGAAAGCTATAGATTAAACAAAACAGTTATTGCTAAAGAAAGCATTTATGACAATTCTAGGGGAAGCTCATTGTTGTTTGAGGCAAGGACAGGTGCTTTGCGAACCAGAACATACAGAGCGAAGTACCAGGAAATGGATACAGTGTGCGCTGTTTGTGGAGAGGAAAACGAGACGGCTGAGCACTTGATACTCTACTGCGAAGGGATTCACCCTATGCCTACCGAAGACAACATAGATTTAATAAAGTCATTGGGTTTTAGAGACAGCGAAGGAAAAGTGGATTTCAAGACAGTAGAGATTACCAAGCAAAGATTAAGTGAATGGTGGCAGAAAGCGAGAGAAAACTAGGTATTTTCTTATTAACTGATGGCAAGGGGGTTTTATAGCCTCACTTTCTTTTCAGTGCGGAGTGAATATAGTTTTCACATTTAAATATTCTAAGCTTAAATGGTAAGACAAAATGGCTAGGTGGCGTAAGCTACCGCCCGATCCAAAGGGCTCAGCCGGATTCATCCATTTATCCATCCATCACCTTATTTCCGAGCGCGGCCTATGTTATGAGCCAAAGGGCCAATCAAACAGCGCGAAAAGCGCAGCGTCATGGCGTGCTCTCGGCGCTTGATAGGACCAGCCGGCGAAGGAGCAAGCACAAAGCGACGGCGAATACCGACTGGTCCTATCAACTACAGAGAGCACGCCATGACGTTGTGCCTCTTTCGCTGTTTGATTGACCCTTCGGCTTACAGCATCGGCCGCGCTCGGACCTAAGCTGAAACGAAGTATAGTATCGCTCCAGCGCTCCCCTACCCCCCCCCCCCCTCCTTTCCACTTTAGCAGAGCGAACGCTGGAGAGGAGGTCGCGTCCTCCTCTCTGGCGTTTGTGCTAAAGTGGAAGGGGTAGGAAGAAAGCATCCTCTGCTTTCTTCAGCACTGATGTGGTCTCGTGGCGACTGATTTTGAGGACTATCTGCTGCTTCCCGTCATCCTTGGCCTTGCGCTACACTTTCCGCGAGCCTGAACTCTATAGGACCGAACCGCTCAAGTTTCGCCGCTGACTACAGCGCCATTCCAGCCCCTGGTGGGACGCCCCAATCCGAGTGGCTCGTTTGTTTTTGGCCTCGCTTCTCCGCCGTAGACGGTCGGGTACGGTAGTCAATAGTATTAATTGCGATAAAGAAGATATAAAAGCTCGACTAGCACAAATATTTCGTTGTTGATCGCAGTAACAACCTCCGATATTGTTGTAGTCAGTCCTTAAAATTCTACCGCTTCCCTGACTCGAACGGCGCCAAGCCTGAACCACGGCAGTGCTCCAACAAAGGTAAGTTTCTCGTTCGCTGGAAGGTCAGTTTTGCTAAATACGCCTGAAGAACGAGATGGAATTGGTTTCAGAACAATAACAGCATGACTACCGAACGCGTGAAAGTCCGTTGGCAGTGCCTGCGTGACGGAATACTTGATTTTCGTGCGCGTCTGTCCCTTCGCTCGAGGTGTTTGACGGGGCCTCGGTCGTGATGTTGGATCCCTTTGGCACGAATATTTCAACTATAATCACTGGAAGGATGAGAACGGCAGGGAGGAGCTTCGTTCCTCCAGCTTCCAACCTTCGATAGGGCTCCGATCTCGCGAGCCTCGAGCGTGCACGTACAGCCAAATCGAAGCGAAGGGCGACGAAGACGTGTTGGGGGTCGGCCCCTCAGAAAAGACGCCCTGCCGTTCTTACTTTGTCAGCAGACTTCTAGCTAGAGGAGGGGCTTTTAGGGGTTGCGAGTACAGCTTTGTCCTGCCGTGTGTGTTCCCGTTTTTTTAGCTGTTTATAGCCATCATGTACAACCCTATAATATACACATGCATCCACCCTCCCAAACAACACACAAAAGGAATGCAAATCCAAAAATGTCTCAACCAGCCCCCCCCCCCCTTAAAAAACAAAAGAAAAGAAAAAAAGCTTGACTACGTTTTTACTTGTTAGGGACAATAATAGTTTTTATTATTTCGTGTCAATTTTCCGCTGATCACACCAGAGATCTTATATTATTGATTTATTTTTCAGTGGGGGCGGTTCCGTTTTGATGCTGCCAACATCAGCGAGGATCTGTAGCGTGCACTTCGTGAACACCTGCAAGGACGACGCTGAGGCTCATCCTGCAACAAGTTACTAGACGAGATGCCAGCTGAGGTGTTGAGTAGAGACTAATTGCAGGGAACCTACCAACCCCGTAATTGCTCGTGAAAGATTCTTAGTTAATTTAAATTAATTTTCACTCCCTCACTCGAAGATACAGGTGACCTCTCCTCGTCTATTTTGCACTCCCTATATGTGCCCGCTTCTTAGCCAGTTAAAAGTATCGTTAGTTGTTTGGCAAGTTCTGTAGTCTCTTCTGTCTTCGAGTTACATGTTTTGGTTTAGTCTGTACTCCAAGATACAGTATAGCTTGGCTAGAGATAGATAAGCTTGGGTGATGACTGCTTTCTCACGAACTGGGAGACATCTTTCGTGAGATTTGAAATATTGTGAACAGCTGATCTGCCGTGCAAGATCCCTGAAATAGTCAGGGTTCTCGGCCCTACAATTTCTTTGACAGTCCTTGCTTCTCGAGATGTGTACATCATCCGCAAGTGTCCTGCCGGCCATACTTCGAGTCTGCGCCAATGTCACCGAGCATGGGGAGAATTTTTATATTGTCGCAAGGTTGTGTGTTTACCTATACTTGTGGTTGTGATAAAACTCAATAAAAATCTTTTTCACTGTCAACACAACATTTCTGAAAGTGTTGCATTATGCTGCTGTACCATAATTTCCAGACTATAGTCTGCAGGGGCAAATCTGGGGTAAAATATAAAATATATTGCTTAGATTGTCCACACATGGTGCATAGTCTGCACCTGGTGCTTAGTCGTCACAAATATCTTCTCATAGATGGCAGCTTTCTTGGCTCACAGAAAAGCCTATAATATGCATAAATCATCATTAACATACTCTTTTATTTCGTCTCGTCATAATAAACGATATTGAAAAACAAAAATCCCGCATAGTCCGCACAGCCAAACATTTCAACTTTTAAAAGTCTAGCCCGGAAAATACGGTACATTCCTGGAAACGCTTCAAAACATGCAACGAAACAAACTTTATTCAGTGAAGCAGCAATTAAACACTGACAGGCATGGATTATTTTTCCAGAAAATAAAAATGTTCCCTATCATAAAATAATAATCCTAAAATAATAATGGCAACCTATCATGTGTCACTAGTGTGTTCTTTGCTACACAACATTTTCCTCCTAAAATGTCCCACACAGGAAAGTATGAATCAAGCCCCCACCCAATATTTGAAAATCTTGCATGTGGATCGGACACCTTGAACCTGAAAGATAAATGAAATTTTTATAAATCCATGCAACTGAACATTGTCATGAAAATTCGACTAAAATTATGTGCAGTCATCTGCATAGGAGACATTTATGCACAAGATTTAGTCTAGGCTTGCCTCTTTTTGTTTTCAACTGTTTTGCCCTTCTTTCTTACAGAATCTCGGGGCACATCGTTGTTCAAACTCGCAGAAAAAATACCATTAATCAGCAGGAGCAGGTCCCAGTAACTGCCTCAGTGAAGTGGGACAAAAATACCTGGTAATGAATCTACGAGGCCTTCGTTCAGGTCGTGCCCTGGCGTTTTAGTTCCCTACTGCTGAGGCAGGCTGTTCACCAATACTAATAAAATTAAGATCGTCCGCACAATGCTCGCACCGGTCCGCGACTCCAGTCCAGCAAGGACCTGTAGTCGCAACTGTACGCGGGGTACTTATCTCTTCCCGGAATTATCAGCCTATGCCCTTACGATCCCCAACACGTTAATATTTCTTCGACGTGGACGAGCCCGAAAAGCTATCCCACTCGTAGCCTCTAGTGCGAGAACGTAGTCTGCCGGTGGTTCAGCGACCGAAAAATAGTATCCCGACGTCGTCTAACAGGACTCACGAGAACAATGGTTCATTGTGATTAGTAATCTTCCTTTTAAGAGGAGAACGCACAATGTTATTACAGCTCAAAATTCAAACAAGTGACGCTCACCTGTAAAGTTATCTCGTAGACGCCGCACGGCCATACTTGCGAGGCGGACCCGACTCGTTGGCGGGGAAATCAACCGCTTTCTTGGCGGAAGATGCGTGTTATTGAAGCTTCTATATCGTTCCTTGACTCACCATGAGAAATAATTCTCGCACGCTTTCTATCCTTTTCTAAATCTTCACCGTACGCTCGAAACACCTGCGACGCAATGCAACGCGACCGACGCGACACGACCATGTGTTGTACTGCGGTGGCGCTACCATCGCAATTTCGAAGCGCCCCCTGGTTGGGCGAATCGACTCTATGGCAAACTCTTTGTGAGCAAGCGCAGTCTTTGGGCGCTGAGGCCAGAAAAGCCGGCGGCTTTTCTCCGTTCTACGGTATTTTGGCAGCGGCGGCAGCGTCTTGTCGACACTGCTAACCGAACAACAGGTCTATTACAGGTTGGTAAACTCCTTTATTCTTTCCATTTTCATTGAATCCCTGCTTTCACTGCTGCCACTGAAACTGCAGTAAAAGTCCTGTGTTGCGTTTCCTCGCGCTGTGCGAACGATGTCCGACACCTGCTCATCCTGTCTGGTACAACGTTCCGTGAGGAGGACGGGCCGGTGGAATGTAGCGGGTGTGCACGCTGGAATCATTTCGGCCATTGTGCCGGTATAAAAAAGAAATCCTTTCATGGGAAAAGTGAAGCGGCAAAGTTGACATGGCGGTCCTGCTTGCAGAGGCGCCCGATCGCGTACTAATAACAGTGGGGATGAGCAACCTCAACTTGGATGTGAAATGCTTACTTATACATTTATCAACGAGAGGCTGGACAGTCTCCCTCTGCTTAAAAGGAAAGTGGACAGTGTGAAATTGTCTGTTCAGTTTCTGTCGAAGCAATTCGACGAGTTCGAAAAGCTAATCGAACTCCAGAAAACTGATACCAAAGAACTGAAACGGAGGGTGACAGACTTGGGGAAAAAGAAAAACTGAGCAAAGTAGCAAATGATGAACTCCAGAAAGAAGTCAATGACCTAGAATTCCGAAGCAGGCGTTTCAATCTAGAAGTTCACGGTATACCGGTTTAGTGTCGTGATGTAGGCGAGTTGGTTCATGGCAAACGGAAATAAACAGCGCGCAAAAATACACACGGATGAAAGGAAGGTGCGAACGACACAAGCGCTGAACTCACAACTAAACATTTACTGAAAAAACTTCAACGAAGTAAACCGCACTATCGCTTCAGCACGTGTCAAGATAGGTTTGTTTTTGTTTTGTTTTTGTGAAGAAAAACCGATGTTTGGCTGACGCATGCATCTTGCCCCTCTTTTGTTATTGCATACGCTTCCAATAATTCTTTGGTAGTTTTATCTGTGCCCCTCCCGATGATGGGGATGTTGTTGAATTTTGGCTGGCGTTTACAGGCAGCACAATGCAGAGGCAAGTGACCCCCAGCGGTCGACCGGAGTGACCAGTATTGTTCACGCGCCCTGTCATTAATGCATCGGCGAGTTTTGCCGATGTACACTTTTCCGCAGCTTAGTGGGATCTTGTATACCACACCAACCACACAATCAACATACTTGTCCCTGCGCTTTACGGCACATTGGCTATTGCCCCCAGCCTTTTCCGCAATTCTAGGGCAAAGTTGCGCCAACTTTCGAGGTGCCGAAAAAAACAACAGGGACGTCAAACCGCCCAGCTACCTTTTTCAAATTGTGCGAGAGTTTGTGCACTCTCGCACAATTTGTGCGAGAGTGCACAAACTCTCTCAAGTGTGAGTTCACTCATCATTCAGGGGGGCTAAGGTTTACCCATGAACTACAGGATGGGGCACACCTCCAATTTTTAGACCTTAGACTAGATTTTGAAGAAAGTCACGTGTGTTGGCTTTACCAACCACGCTCTAAGAAGGAATTTCTCCCTTATGCTTCCGCCCACTCTAAACTCGTAAAAAGGAGCATTGCGTCCTCTTGCCTCCAGACCGCCTTGGAAAAGTCCTGCAACCATTCAATGTCAGAAAGTTTTAAGATGCAGGTACAGCGGCTGACAGACGCTGGCTTGCCAGCGTCAGTTATTCTGGCAATAGCGCAGACGTTGTTAAAAAAGATTAAGGGAGGGTTAAGTCAGAAAAAAGAGAGACCCACAACCAGACCCCAGGTACTCCCTTACATGCACAAACTCTCGCACAATTTGAAAAAGGTAGCTGGGCGGTTTGACGTCCCTGTTGTTTTTTCGGCACCTCGAAAGTTGGCGCAACTCTGCCCTAGAATTGCGGAAAAGGCTGGGGGCAAGAGTCAATGTGCCGTAAAGCACAGAAACAAGTATGTTGATTGTGTGGTTGGTGTGGTACACAAGATCCCCCTAAGCTGCGGAAAAGTGTACATCGGCCAAACTGGCCGATGCATTAATGACAGGGCACGTGAACATGACTGGTCACTCCGGTCGACCGCTGGGGGTCACTTGCCTCTGCATTGTGCTGCCTGTAAATGCCAGCCAAAATTCAACATCACCATCATCGGGAAGGGCACAGATAAAACTAGCAGAAAATTATTGGAAGCGTACGCAATAACAAAAGAGGGGCAAGATGCATGCGTCAGCCAAACATCGGTTTTTCTTCACAAAAAAAAAAATGCCTATCTTGACACGTGCTGAAGCGATAGTGCGATTTACTTCGTTGGTGTTTTTTCAATAAATGTTCAGTTGAGAGTTCAGCGCTTGTGTCGTTCGCACCTTCCTTTCGTCCTTGTCTATTTTTGCGCGCTGTTGATTTCCGGTATACCTTTGACGCAGAATGAGAAGTTGATTATCGAGCTAAATAAAGTTGCTGACAAAATGCAGGCTCCCCACTTAGAAGGTTCCGATGTTGTGGCTGTACGCAGTTTGCCGGCCAGGAAACACTGTGTTCCCGGAATCAATATTCAATTTGTAAGACAAGACACCACAGACGCGGGGTTGAAGAAAAGAAATACCCTAAAGGATATTACCCCAGGTGTCTTTATTCAAGAAACCCTCACTCGTTTTAACAGGGAACGTCTTCGGGCCACTGAAGACCGGGCTAGACAAAAAGGATACGCTTCCGCGTGGTATGGAAATGGAAAGGTTTTTGTTCGAAAGTCCGAAGGCATGTGTGCCATTCCGATCAAGGGCCAAAATGTCCTTGAAAGACTGTAGATAAGATAGACTGGAGGTGTTTCCTTGTGTTTGTTCTGTACACATGACTGACTTAGACGTTTGCTTTCCTACCAACTTGGGAAAACTTTTTTTTTATAAAAAAAAAACAATTAGACCATTTTTTTTGTTGTTTATTTTTCATTTAAACGTGCGTTCTGCACGTAATACAAGTGATGAGCTTGGCATTCTCCTCAATGACTTCGGATTGTCTTTTGACCTGCTAATGCTGACCGAGTCATGGTGTATGCAAAAGTCACATGTTTTTGACTATGATAATTATGCGACGTTTTATTTAATTCGCTGCACAAGGCGCGTAGGTGGAATAGCCATGTATATAAAAAAAGATATTTAGCGCAGTTTTATGACAGGTATTACTACTATGACTAATAATTATGAATCCTTCTGTGTTATAAACTCGGAAACACTCTTGCAGTAATGAATAGACCTCCAAATGGTGATTCAGCTGTTTTTTTTTGTTTTTATTTCTTGAAAGAATCTTTTAGTTTGTCGGTGAAAACGGCTACAGCCTAATTTTAGGTGGTGACTTTAATATAGATATGAGTTACAGTACTGCTTGTCAAGTTGAGTTTTCTTCTCAGTTCCAATCTTTTGGGTTTTTTTAATGTGATCACAAGTCCTAGTCGAGTGACGTCACTCAGTGAAACGGTTTTTGACTTATTTATTAAAAGTATACCTCGGACCCGCATTACTGCGAGTGTGGTGTGCTCTGATGTCATTGATCATTTTTCAATTTTTTTCTGATTTTGGTAAACCAGAAAAAAATCCGTGTCGTGATAGTCCATTTTTTCTCCGGTTGTTTACGTGGAAACGCTAGATATGTTCAGACACCGTGTGGAATCTGAAAACTGGGACGGGGTATTCTCAATGAACTCGGCCGGTGAAGCGTATGATTGGTTTATTGATAAATTGTGTCGATTATATAAAGAGCGTTTTAAACTTCGAAAGATAACGCCACACAAAAAGTCTAGAAAACCGTGGATTACCGGAAATATACTAAAAATGATAACAAAAAAAAACAAGCGTTATGAGTGTTTTTTGAGCACCAAACACCTAGATGTGCTTAAAATGTTTAAAAAGTGTCGAAATGGAGGTAACCAGTATGTTAACAAAGCAAAAAGTGCTCATTACTATAAAATGTTTCGTAATGAAAATAGAAGTGACGTTATCTAGAAAAACTCAATAATATCTTAAACTAAAACGGTCTAGAAAACGCTATCAAAAAACTTGTACTTAAAGGTACAACTTTAACTGGAGTAGAGTTAGCAAATAAATTTAATGACTATTTTACGAATCTATTTCTTCCTGTTCAATTAGAGAGTGATGACTTCTGTCTAACTCAACACATCCTAGAAAACTGCTTCCTTTTTCCTACTGATGAGTGTGAAGTACGTTCGGTGTTTTTAAACCTTAAAAACAGTAAATGTGCTGATTTTAAGGGAATAAAGGTGCAACCGGTAAAATATGTGATTGACATTGTTACGCCCTGCCTCACGCATATTTTTAGTTTGTCGCCCTTAACTGGCGTTTTTCCAAACGGTATGCAGATTGCGAAGGTGTCTGTTTTATTTAAGTCTGGGGATAGAAATAACATGGTCACTTACAGACAAATTTCAGTCTTGCCCGTTTTTTCTAAGGGCTTAGAGTAGACTATATATGTTACACTTAACAACGTCTGTGAAAAAAAAATGAATACTTACTAATTTTCAATATGGCTTTCGGAAAGGTCATTCCACAGAACTAGCTCTTCTACAGCAAAGAGAAATTATTTTAAACAATATTAAAAACAAACTCTTAACGTTTGGAATTTTCATAATTTCTCAAAAGTTTTCGACCCGCTGAATCATAAACTTATATTAAAAAACTAAATTTTTATGGAATTCGAGAGCGTTCTTTTGTACTAGGTGAGAGCTACTAAAGTTGTCGAATGCAAACCGTTGAAATCAACGGATTCTCTTCAATTCTGAAAGCAGTACGAACAGGGTTACCTCAAGGTAAAATCTTAGAACCATTGCTTTTTAATTTGTTTATACATGATATAGTCGCTATTGCAAGTAACGCCTCATTTGTCAATTATGCCGACGATACTAGTATATATTTTTCAAGGAACTGCATTGATAGGTTAGTTGCCGATGCAAACATATGTCTGAAAAAACTTAGTTCATGAACTGCCTCAAATTCCTTAGAAATAAATTAAAATAATACAAAAACCGTTCTCTTTAAATAAAAGGGTAGTGTGCAATGCTACTGAAACGTTAATGTTAAACTCTTCGCGAATTGGATTTATAAGCACTGTTAAAATTTTAGGTGTAATTTTTCACGAGCATATGCTATGGGACTCCTATATTGACAATCTTCCCCTTAAACTCTCGAATATCGTAGGTATTCTATATAAACATCGCCATATGTTACCATCTTGTGTTAAACTCTTAATTTACAATGCATTGTTCAATTTTCGTATATCCCATTGTCACCAAGAGTGGGCAACCACGACCAGTACAAACCTTAATAAACTTTTTTTTTTTTTGCAGAATAAAGCAATCCGAGTCGTAGCCAATGCGTCGTATTATGCACACACTCGTCCCCTTTTATTAGCATAAAGTAATAAAAATACCAGAATATTACAAATGTAAGCTTGGGGCAGCATGCGCGGCATCCATGAAATGTTTTAAACAACCATTACTGCGGTTTTCTAGACTAAGTGTTAAAAATATGGTATATGGAGTACGTAGCGCCGGATCCCTGAAAGTTCCTCGTCCTAGAACAAACTATATGGACTTCAAACGGTACAGTATACACTGCCAACTGTACTGAACTTTTTAAAAGACCAACATGTTTGTATTTAGGCATTTAAAAGAAAGCAATACGCAAAATGTTCACCTCTAACTTTTAAAACTTTCTCATGCTAGGCACTGCCTGTTTCTTTTTGTCTTTAAAATATTGTGTGGACTTTCCCTGCCCGCGGATCTGCCGCTAAGGAGCAGGCCAGCAGGGGCTTCGTCAAGCTGCACCTATTGCAGCTTTTTCCCTGTTTCCGTCACCCATATGTATGATGGAACTAAATAAATTAATTAAAATAAATTATTTTGTGTTTCTAGGCGCCAAATCATATGGATTCTTCCACCCATCGCCCCTACCTTCAAAAATGTTGTTTTTTCACACGCGAACACTCTCACTTTCTGGAAGCATGGTTCTTATGCAAAGCTGTAACGTCGAAACAGTAAAACGTTTTATTTTATAAATAAAAGTAACGCAAACATTAACGTGCGTTTCTTTTTATCAGTAACGGTTACGCGCTCCTTTTATTGGCAAGTAACTAGTAAAATATTTCATTACTCTTTTTAATGCGAAAGCATTAACTGTCCCATGGAGCGGAGCCGGCGTCGACTGTAACCACGAAAAACGGCAAATAAATTCCCATTCTCCCTTTGGTTAAGCGAGACGGAAAACAAATTCCCATTATCCCATTGGCTGAGCGAAACGGCAGATAAATTTCCATTGGCTGCGACGCGTCATAGTTTCAGGGAACGCCGTCCCACAGAGAAGCCCTCGCCTGGCGCTGCGGCCCGCGCGCCGGTACAGGGAGAGGGTGGAGTTTTAGCGGCGGCCGCCGCTCTCTCCACCCTCTTGGGTCACGTGTCAGGCGTGGCCGGAGGCCCGGAGGGGGAGAGAGAGCGCGGGATGTTCTCGTTCCCTATCCCAGTACACTACTGTATCAAGTGTTCTACGCTCCTCTTTCACCCAAGTCGCGTCACGAAGGGGCGGGGCGCCCTGCCCGCTGTACTCCGGGCCACGGAGGAGCGGGCGCGCTGTTTGTAGGAATGCGCTGCGTGTAGAAATGCTTTCGCATTCCTACAGATAAGCAGTCTTAAGTGTCCTCCTGTAATTTTTTTCAGTAATACCTACCACGCCGCTTAGCGAACACAGGGTACACTCTTTCGTTCGTGGCGACTATTTATACAATTTAGTGTACTCTTAGGATGATCACGCGCCATTTACTTCTTTGAGCCCTCGTGTTCAGATGAAACCAAGACTGTTGATGCAGGCGCTGTCTTTATGCCATTGCTCGAGCAGTGCGGGCGGTCAACGGCTAAAACCATGATGTAATGACGTCCCACGCAAAATGACAATCGTCAACAACAATGACGCTCCTATGCATTTGGAAAAAAAATTGGGTTGTGTGTATGTTTAAACAGCCTAGAACTTGGTCTGCCTCAACGGGCGACGAGTCTCCCAGCTGTAGATGAGAAATTAAGATTAAGTATACAGTCACGTTGTCTGCAAAAGAGAAAATAGCTGTTCAAACACAATACACCTTCCTGAAAAATCCACGTCACGGCAACGGGATTTTTGGGGCTGTCCCGATCCTGGGGTCAATCCCCTGCCCGTTTCGATCTGCGTGAGCATCGTACCGGCGTGTGGTTGTGTATCACTACTGGGTGATGCACGTTAAAGACCCCGATGCGAGCGGTGATACTGCCCTGGCAAAGTTTTTCACCTACACTGAGACACCAGACGCCCATCGAGGCGGACTAACTTCCGGCTGTCTAAACGTACACACAACACAATAGACCCTTTTAAAACGTTCACGCCAACGCCTGTCCGCCATTGCTTGCTTAGGAACTCGGAGCGTGTATTATTAGAAACAAAGCCTACGTCAGCGTTTGGCGATGACTGGGATCCAATCACGCGCTTTGTGTCAACGGATGGATGGACGGATGTTAAGGGTTGATAACCGTTTCCTTCTGTTGACATCGGGTTCGCTCAGACGTTTCGTTTCAGGATTTGTCCCGGACAAAGGTCATGCATTCGAGCCCTCGATGTCACGTTCCGAACACGACGGATTCCCCGTATCCCACGGCGACCGAGGACTCTCGTCCAGTTCCTAGGCTCTTTCCCGAGCTCTACGTGAACGCCAACGCGCTGCAGCGAACCGTAAACATCCGGGCACTCGAGCTCCTCCAGTCTTCCTTCAGGGACAAACCCAACGCGGACCAGCAGCAGTTCATGGACTTGGGCTGCGGGACCGGCGACTTCACGCTCCAGGAACTCCTGCCACGATGCCAGCCTTGCCGCAGGATCGTCGCCACAGACGTGGCCAAGGACATGGTCCGGTACGCCAGAGAGAACTTCGCGCATCCGCAAATCGAGTACGGGGTGTACGACATTGTGGACGACGCTTCGGGTCTGGTGAAGAGCTACGGGAAGTTTGACCGCGTCTACTCGTTTTTCGTTCTGCAATGGGTCAAGGACCAAGTGACTGCGTTCGGACATGTGTCCGACTTGATGACCTCTGGCGGCGAGTGCCTGCTCACCATCCCGGCTCGTTGGACGGGCTACGAAATATGGAGGAGAATCGTTCGGATGGATCGATGGAAGTCGTACGCACAGGTATGTCCTTTATTATGAGCTGCACGAGGAATGGCAGGGTAGAGGTCCAGTCGTCCCGCCTCAAGCGCGAGCTTTCCACCGTCGATACCGGGTCGGCGCCTTGCGAGCTTCGAAGGTGCACGCGCACTCAAAGCACGAGGAAGGCAGCGAGCGCGTGTTGGTAGCCGGGCGTTCGAAAAAAAATGCTCCACCGTTTTCACCTTGTCAGCGACTATGCAGGGTGTTCGGGCTACTTCCGGCCGCCATGACGGGGAGAGAAAAATACTTCCGGTTCCTCCTACGGTTACCGTGTGTTTGGGTGGGTGCGCGACGACGTTTTGTTCACTAGTGAGCAATTCCGAGAGAGGTACGCTCTAAAAATGCCCCATTGCCGTGCTTTTAAGTGGTCGATGCGCACCCGCGCGAACAAAATGTGGCGAGTCAAGTTATTTCGATCATGATGTGGAAAGGGGGGCGCCTCCAACGCCGCCGCCGAGCCTGGGTGATCGCAGGACGACGACATTGGCAGACGGTGCTAGCCTACTTCGATGTGCTGCCGACAGATGGCGCAACGCGACAAACACAAGAAATGCGGCCGACGCCGCGGCCTTCAACAACCGCCTCCGTAAAACGATGGGTCATTACGGCACGTATAAATGCACTCAATGTGCACGGTGAACTGAGAGAGAAACCTTGAATAACAGAACAAGAAAGTCAAAACACTTGAAAATTGTGCGCTACACAGACTGGCGTCACTCTGAAGCAAGCGTAATAAAAACTTTCAAAAGATTCGGGGAAGCTCGACGCGTATCTTCGGTGCTTGGGCGAGGTAGCTTCCCACCGCCGATGCCTCGCTGGTTTTAAGTCGCTCTCAGGCATATGTACCAGGCTAGTCGAAACGGTAGTCGTGAAGATGCGCCCACGCTACCTTCGGCAGATTTGTCCTTACTTTAAGGATCAAGTGTTTTTATTTTTTGTTTTTCACCTAATGGGGTAGGAAGGCAAGTCGATCTCATGCATGTAATTTTCGGGAGATGCCGCAGTTAGTCCTCGGCGGTGAGGCTCCTAAAGTACACGCTGTTCACTGAGGGTCCTGATAGCCAACCGGAAGTTCGGCCATTATTTGTTTTTGTTTACCTCCGCGCACAATGCATAGTATTTTAGAAGTGATGTTGGAAATAACCTTAAAATAACTTGATAATTTTTGTTTAAACATTACGTGAAATTGCTGTTTGTTTCTGCTTATGTTTATCGCTGAGAGTTTAAGACACGACCAGACTCAAACATCTTCGCAGTTTTTAGGTAGTTATAGAACGGCCAATGAAATTAATTTGTTTGTTTCAGATCTGCGAGTTCTACACTCCGGTGAGTCACGACATCGCCGACCACCCTGGCCTTATTTCGTACATGCGGGACATGCTCAAAACGGTCAATCTCATGCCCTTCACATGTGAAGTTTCAAGAATAGAAATAAGAGCCGAGGACATGGACGAAACCATTGGTGAGTACCCGTCTTATTTCCTTAGCACCGATTGCAGTGTACTGGCAGGTTAAAACATAGCGGCTATCTATATTAATTTTCAATATGGTACCAACATCGCGAGATTCCGCTCGCTCAATGGATAAGGAAAACAAAATTACGCAATCTTGATCATGGTGACAAAGACCGGTGAGCACAACATGTGTCGAGTGTAAACCACGCGTCACGTGAAGTCATGATATTGCATGACGTCACGAGTCACGTGGACGTCATTGAGTCATGTGGGGTCACGGTGACACCAAAAATAAAATTACGTCTTAAACTTTGGTTAGGTGCTTGTCATCAACTATACATTCGAAGGAAGTTACAAGTGATGCTTTTAGAATTCTGATATATGTGAAATTATTTGACCCCACGTGGTACAAAACCAACACGAGAACGCTTTCCTATGGATGACTGGACGGGTCAATGGGTACTGTTGAACTCTTTTAATCGGGTTGCGGCTTGCATAGCCAAGCCGAAGTTTTTGATTCCAACAGTTAACTCTTCAAGTTAATTGTCGAACTGGCGCTCTTTTTGCTGTCTGACACTGGCAGCACGGCTAGTGGCCGTTCGGGTACCACAACCAATAAAGCCCGCCTATTGCCCTCAACATGCAACGTTTGACACGAACTATGTGTATAATGAAAGGGCGTCTCTGTTTCAGAAATGAGCACAGCTATAAATCCGATTCTACCGATGCTTCCGGAGGAATCAAGAACCGAATTCAAGAACGACCTCGCCAATGTCGTGCGTACGTTTTGGGCGGAGAAAGATGGCGGAGATCCACACTATTACCTCGACGTATATATTGTTCATGCCTGTAAACCTTAATGTAGTAGTAGTAGTAGGAACGTTTATTTCACTTTTAAAACCTTAATGAAGAACGCAATAAAAAAAATTGGGATTCGTATTCGTGCGCGAAAATAAAGGATTCCATTTTATCACGGTATCGAAGGAGCCAGAAGCTTTCTCTTATTTGGATATCATTTGTTTCCTTGCATTTCTTTGCAAAGCGGCAAGAGGCGTGAAAATTGGTTAAATTACTTCCTGTTGCAATTGCACGGCTGGGTGATGATGCGAGCGAAACATGCGCAAGTGTATTAAGGCGCCATAAAAAAAAAAAAGAAGAGAGCAGCGCCACTGCTCTTTTTGCGTGCTAGCAGGGAACAAACATATACTAACATACAGACGACCAAACCGTCGCGAGGTGATGGCTTGCCGGTCAATAGCCATTTCGGTCCTCCCCAGTGTCGGTGGTTATGATGCAGCCGCATCGTGCCCGCCGAACCCTACAACCCCCCCCCCCCCCTTTTTTTTTGCCGAAAATGGACTCCCCTACGGTAATTGCCTTTCCCCAATAGGACTCGCCTAACGGCATATGGACGCGTCACGGTAACCCCCCCCCCCCTTCCATTATCGTCGGGGGGGGGGGAGGGGGAGGGGCTTCCTGTGGATATGTTTATTTTGGGCAAAGGGGGGGGGGGGGGGCTTATAGAGTTCATCGGGTGAAGTTCAGGCCGCAATTATTGAATTAGTTAAAAATTAAACTACAAAAATGTGCAACCGGTCAACCGCCTCCTTTTCATCACCTGACCCCGCCCCCTGCGCGTGGGATAGAGCCTAGATTGAAGAGAGGGTCCATCTCAAAGCACTGGGAGCGTCTGCAATCCAATGGCGGACGCCTCCTGCCCAGATTGGTCGTAGGTGCGCATGCGCTGCGTCGTCGCTTGGCCAGGAGGGAAGCGGGCCGAAAGGCCGAGACGCTTAGAGACGACCAATGGCGTTCGTCACCTCCTCGCAGCTGGTATTGCAAGCGCGGCCCTTACACCACATGACAACGAACGAGCAGTTGGAAACTCTCTCTAATAAAGGCTATCTACGCGTGGGCATGGGCGGGAGCGACATCACGTGGCGATCGATCGACCACTGATTGGTCCAACGAGCACATAGCTTTCACTAGCCTGTCAGTTTAAAAGACACATGCAAACAAAAAAAAAAAAACTTTATTTTTTTAAACAGATTAGATCGAAAAAGACTGTCATGAAACGAATGAACGACGAAGAAAAAACATTTAGAGCTATATTTACGGCGCAAAACAAATTCGTTGTTGGTGCCCCCGGGAGCCGCCGCTGGTCACATGGTAGACCTGTGCGCCGCCGCGATGCGCCGCCGCCGCCGCACGCTGAGCGTGGTGCGCCGCCGGTTCTTTCTCCACTACGCAGCCGTCGCCGCCGCCGTCGCCGCCGCCGTCGATTTCTGACCGGTGCACAGGTCTATCACGTGGTGCTTGCGCTCTTTCAGGAGCTACCTTTTGGCTCTATAAGTTACTTATTAATCTTCGTTTTTTTTTTTTTTTTTGTTGCACTTGAAAAGAAGTTGAATAAGTAACTTTTGGAGACCATGGCTAAACACACCAGTCGGAGACGCATTCCAGGCACCATAACCATGGGAAGCTTCCGAAAGACCGCAAGTACCGGCCAGTCACGTGATAAATAGCGGCCACTCTTCCGTGGGCGCCGGCGGGCGCCAACTACAAATTTGTTTCGCGCCGTAAATATACAGTAACTCTAAAAAACTGTTCTTGTTTCTTTGTAAATTCGTTTTATGACTTCCTTTTCCCGTAAAAGCTGTTACAAAAAAGTTTTTTTTTTTTTTTCATTTGCATGTGTTTGTTCAGGGTCAACGGAGTATATGGTTTGGGGGGGGGGGGGGGGGTGTTAATGGTGAAGGTACAATGTCTTGACGGGATACAGAACGCAGAGTACTGCGCGTTCAGTTCGGCATACCCTGAAGTACCAACGAAACTCCCCCAAAAGTATGCTTTGTCGCAATAAGGCCCGTGCTGCGGGAAAGCGCGCTGCGCACCTGTAGAAATAATTCATAGTTTAGAACTTTAGATGGGTTTCGCGTTGAAAAACACAACTCCACTTTCGCGAAGATAACTGCTGCCAAGTCCATCGTAGCCAATGTAACCGATGTTAATTGAAATGCAGGAGTTCTCAGCAAGATTACACGCGACTTTAAATATCCCTTTGTTTATACACATACTTCCCCAACATCTGCAATGGTGCTCCGTGAGTACACCCGACGCAGGCAGACCAAAGACGACCACTGACGCCGGCCGACCTTGATTCGCCGAACTCGTGGCTCCACTTCAAGATGTTTGCAGAAGAGAAACTCGACGATCCACTCGTCCAAACTGGGAGCGGAGGCTGCGATATTGAAAACATTAGGAATCGTGTATCATTGCACACGAAACAAATATCGAAACGCTTCATGCAGACGGTTGGTACTCTAAGGTGGCATTAGTGAGGAAACAAAGTCTGCACACGTATTACGTTGTATTTACCGACACTGATGTATAAAATTTTCTAGATGTTCGAAGAAGTGAGCGAAATACTAAATGGATAAAACCATATACACAGAAAAGTCAATCTTGATTTTCACAAAGGCGTATTTGGTTCTGGCGTTTGATAGAATGTATAAGTACCAGGGGCATTCCAAAAGTCACGGGAATGCATTTCTGGAGGGAGGAGCCCATGGCCTCCGAGATCCCCAATGCGTGCTAACGCTTCTCCGGCCCTCCCATTCGTACAGAGAGGGCGCAAGAAGAAACAGAGGAGGAGGTGGGTCCTCTCCGCGGGGAGGCGCCCTCAACGCAGGCATCGAATTCGCCGTTTCGGTGGTTTCAGCGTGACGCAAGAGACAAGAGTGCAAGAAAAAGTCGTGGTACGCCGAGTTACTGGCGCTTTTACTTGTAGTATTGTGTGATTTCGAGGTAGAAAGGAGAAAAGCTGCTTTGGTGAAGTAGATAGACAAATTGTGATGCTTATTTAGTTTGAAATATTCATCTGGACAGGTGACGGCTACCACTACAGGTGCGCCTTGAACTGCAACATGTAGCGCAAATAAAGCGTCAAAAACATTTAGCTTCGTACAGTAAAAAAATGAAGATATTCCACTGATTATAAACAACCATGCTGTACTTTTTTTTTTTTTCTTTTATCTCTGCACGTTGATTGACGTAGCTTTTTGATCCTGAACACAAGGTTTGGTACTACAAAAGTGCAGTCCTCGTGTCGTTCTTCTTTTCGTAGTTTGTTATTATTTATTACGTAACTTATGCAGGTCATATCGTTGTTTGATTGTACTATAAACACGTTTAGGGGCAAAAATTATGGCGGTAAGATACAACCACCTAACAACGTTTTGGTTATTTTTTATAAACTTTGCGATATTTTTAGGTACTGATTCAGCAGGCAGGTAATTTTCTAGTAACCGTCTAGTTTTTGGCACATATAGCACAATCTATCACACCCCGTTATGTAGCTGGCCCTTTGTGATGTAACTTGTTATGCAAAGAAACGATGAAGTCTAAAAAAAAAATCTCGTTTATTTATAAATTCCTACCTTGTTTCAACCTGGTTTCTTTGTTATTCCAACTCTAACCTGCTTTATATCCAGATTTCAAACCATGAATTTTTAGATTAGATGCGAAATACTTTGCAATGTAGTGGCTTCGAACACAGTTTCTTTCGGTAGGCTACCCTACCTGTAACAGTCATGCCTATGTTGACCAGGAATGGCTGTACAAAATTCTCGATTACTATGAGTTTCTGTCGCATGGTTATCTCTTGCTGGGCACGCTAGGAAGGGGCACTTCTCTAAATACGGAAAAATCAGTGTTGTCAACTTTTTAAGCACTCTGTTTTTTCCACTGTGTGGAAGAGCAATGTCAAGTGCTTCTACAGCGAAGTTGTTATGTGCTAGGGTCTGGAAAAAAATTCGCCCATGGATGTTAACAAAAAAACTCCCGTTTAAACGGCACTCCTTCATTCCGATTGCTCGTGGCAAGTATAAATAAAAGGAGCGGGCAACCCGCGTGAGTCAGCCTTGCTTGGCATTATTAGATAGTGAGGTCCTGATCTTTTCTTGTCATCTACGGTCACCGACTTATCTCAGCTAAGAGTGCGCTGTGACGAGGCTGAGGACACAACGCGCCGATCTAAGCTTCTTTTTTTTTTCGCTTCCGCGATTCTGATAAAGAGACTTGGGCTCAGTCGGAAAAAAAACTGTCCTCGAGGTGTGCCTCGAAAAATTGAGTTTAGAACTTGCCCATAAGGCAATGGCCACTTTAGTCCCTAAGAATTAAATAAAGACGATTAAACAACGAAGTCGTGTATGTGTCTTCGGTGCAATCATATGTAACTCGTATAGATGTCGTATAGTTTTCGTAAAGTTGTCGTAAAGTTGTCGTAAAAATAACAGCTTCGCTGGTCCTCCATTTTCACGTGAAGTGGATAGGCTCTACAATTTTTTGACAGTTACCAGCACTGCCACGAACTCTGGTCTCGGAAACGTGAAACCTCCCCTTTTCTGCAGGCTACTGAGCGCCACGATGTTTGGAGCGGGCGTACTGATCTCGTGCAGGGTAGGGAAGAAGCTGCATATCCTGCGCTCTTCCACGACTTTTACAACAAACCCTGCAACATAAGCTGTCGCCGAGCTGCAAAGAAAAATAAAAACGTTGTTGTATCAGCTGCATAATTCAGTACACAGAGTGCTGTTTGGGGGGATTTACAGGTTTGTTTTTAAAAATGTCGTGAAAAATATACTAATGCTATATTTGAAGCTGAGTTATACAGACAGTGAGACAAATATAGTGGCTAATCGTCATGTGAAGTCGGATATTAAGAAAAGTTTCTTCAATACTTTAGTGAAAATAAACACACGGTTTCAGCTGGAAACTTGACCGAGCGTCAACATCCCCACTAAAAGAATTAATTTAAGAAAAACTGAAAAATGCGAAGCGCGGTATACCCGCAGACAACTTTCTGTGGTTATGAAGACAAAGGGGAGTATCTCAAAACATCCCGTTCGCACTTGGCCCCATCCTCGTCTGGACATTCTCGTTTGAACCTCCTCTAAACAACCTAGCTGAGGAGTTTTTTTTTTTTTTTTTTGCATTTGAGCTTCATCACATCTGGGTTCGCACTACGACCGAATGGCACGTGGTACATATGTGAACATCAAGCCATAACACCATCACCTCTAAATGGCACAGTTTGATTTATTTTTTTTTAATGAAACAAAAAGAATATAATTAGAACTGACCAAATTGGGTGGGCCCAACCAAGAATAACGTGTTGACAATGCTTTTTTTTTGAGAAGGTCCACACAACAAGATCGAAACGAGAGCGGGCTCAAATGATAACCACCCAGTCAAAGACACGGAAACACGGGCGCTCGCGCACCTTGAGCGTCGATCAAAGCTCCCGCGCACCCTTTACTTTTGAATAGCCAAGGAAACTTGTCCGTGAGTATAGTGCGCTAACGTTACCACTCATTTTGTGGGTAAAAGACTGACGGTGTAAAAACGCGAATGTTAAGGCACAAACAAAAAACGATCAGATATGTTTCCGCACCGCTTGCTTATACACCTGTTTCACAAGTGGTAAATTCGTTCACTTCAGATATTTTGCATGCATCAGCCTAAGATGGTGCTTCTTCCAGGCCTCGAGTATATAATTTTAACACGTGGACAAGTAAATGCATCCACCAGGCGTCACTGCCAGGTTTCCCAGTACAACATCCATTTTAGCCTTGAAGTTAGGTGCTGGAGCCAGGCTGAAAGTTTGAAACAACAATGTTTTATTCAGCATGCATTAGGTCTACTAGTATAAGTAAAGCGTCACTGTTGCACGATGTGCATAAGAAGTATATGGCCAATGAAGTTTGACCACCAGCTTGTGGCATTTAATATGCTTGACGCAGTAGTGATACGTGACCGCACACTGGGACAAGGTTAATCCAGATCAAAACGGGCCAGGAGTGGGAATCAAACCCAGGATCTCTAGGTTACAGCACAAGCTTTCGCTCAACATGCTCCAATCGTCAGTGCGTTAGCCCACTCAGTCACCGATCTACCCTAAGTACTTTATTTGTCCAGTAAAATAATGAAGCAAAACGAAGATGAAAAACGAGAAAGACTGATGTCAGCGCTACCAGCTTCGGTTGACTAAACTGTGGAAAGAATGGACAAACAAACCTGGATGATGGAGCTGGTGCTGTTATCCGATCTGGAGCAACTAGCTCAGAAGGTTCAAGACTGGGGGACGCAAGAGGAACATGGTACACTCTACAAAATTTAAAAAAAACAAAAAAAAAAAAACTTGCAATAGCAAAATCGACCTATACTGTTTTTTTGTATATTAAAAGTGAGAATATATTCTTACTCGTTGTACACAGAAGCTGCTGGCAGCTTGTATTAGAACACATGCAATACACCATTGTTATTAAACATGACATGCATGCCTCGAAACACTCTGGCTGGGTACAACGTTTGAGCTCTGCGATACACGCAAGATGCCAGTCTGAAGCATTTTTTCCAGGTTGAAGGTGACAGCCCTTGCGTCTAAGCAATCGTTGCCTCCAAACATTTGACGCATGGCACTGAAGAGGAGCTCGACAGGATCACTCAAAATGCCTCTGGTCAGAACGTAGAAAAAACCCGCTGTCCAGCAGATACCTTACACACGCTTCTTGCAAACGTCATGCAATACCTCAAGGTACTGCGGAAAATCATCTTCTAGCCACTTCAGGCGTTCGTCAGTTTCCCCCAAAAAAACTGCATTTGATCAGGATTTTTGTGTTGAATGTGAGCGGTTCTATTTGCTGCATTATGAATAGAGAACCACCTCTGCATGATTTTCATGAAATCAATCGTTGCTCCCGCATCTTTGAACAATTGAGCTTGAGGGTGGTAAGACGAATAGACCTTGAAGAAAGAAAGCGCCGATTTCACTTTTGTGGAAAACACTTGCACTGTTCTGCCGACACTAAATTTTTTGAAGTTGCTAGGTTCTACATGCATCTGTGTAAAAAACCGAACAGGTGTGATGACACCATTGTGTTATCTTCCACAGTGAGAACTAGGGAATACCAAGGCTCGTAACCTGCTCGGCCTTCGCAGGAAAAAAACGTAGAAAGCGAACGTCAAGCAGCCCGCAACGCGGGCCGTTCGACGTCCTTTGGTTAATATTTCCGTCAAGATGATCTCCCAAAATTCACCCCGGCTATGTTCTTGGTCTTCGCTAAAAATAGTTGATAGGGTTTGGGGTATGTGGACAATAGACACGTTCAAAAATGTGTTGCTTGTCTGTTTAAACAACCTTGATACTAGAAGGCCTCAACGGGTAACTTGTCTCTTAGCTGTAGATGAGAAATTTAGCCAGTGCAGTACAGTCGCTAATTTGGGTTTTCTAACGTGCACTATGCAGTAGTGATTACACGAACGCGTGCTGGTACGAAACTCATCCAGATCGAACGGGAAGGAGATGGGGACCGATCGTTCATTTGCTTTGGTGTTGTGCAAAAAAGCAGCTCTCTTCAAAACGTGCCCCGAAAAAGCCGGACTCCGTCCGATCGTTGTGAAGTGACTCGTCGACACTCTATATGGGATATGCTGAGTTATTTGAGATCTTCCTCAAATATATCCTGTTTGAAATAACGCGGCCCTGTGTGGTACATACAAAATGTCATTCGATTGATGAGACTCGTTGACTTTCATGTTGTGGGCGGGGAATACCCATCCAGTTCGTCTATCCTGTGTGGTCAAATATTTTCGATAGTTAAGACCTTTGTAGATTGACACGGCTGAGTGTATGGTGCCGTAAAAAAACCAACATAAAATTTAAAAAAAAAAACATTTAGTTGCATTTGTCTTGTCGCCCACGAACTCACCAAAACTAGCTTTCATTTGTTTGTTTTCGTTCCCAAAAATAGTGCAATGCTTTCTCAAGAATCCTGAAGAAATTCTATTCGCTATAGAACACAAAAGAAAAAAACACTTGCAGCCTTTTCACTCTTGTGATGAAGGAAGACCAGCGAAGCTGTACTATGGTGGGCGGCTTTCCAGACGAGCGATGTGCTCTTCTTTCGCAAGGAATCTGAAGCGCTCGACGCAGTGGAACTCAAGGCGACAGCAGCTTCGCGGCGGTTGCGGACCCATTCGCGCTGCTGCGTACGTCGCCGCTCCTTCCGCACCCGGTCTTCTTTCCCCAAGAAAGGGCACGCGGCCGACCCATTGTGAGTCCAAACCGCAACTGATAAGAATGTAGGAAACAGCGTGCAAAACAGACGAGGACGAAGAAGAAACACACGGTACGAGCGCTGCGCTCGTCTAGTGTGTTTCTTCTTCGTCCTCGTCTATTTTTCGCGCGCTGTTTCATACGATGAATTCCCACCAACTCGCCCAACTATCCATTCTCCTATAATAACTGCTCTGGATAGCTGGAAAGGTTGCCGCCATCTATGAGCGACGGTTTGTGCAGTTTGTGCAGTTTTGTGTCGACATTTGTTTGGTACCGGACACGATCCTGGGGAACCTAGCTCTTAAAAACTCCGCTGTAAAAAAAAAAAAAAGCGGCAATTTAGCCGCTACCAGCGTCCGGAATCGCGCCTAAGCAAGCTGCCACAGCCTACTGTCGAGAAATCCCACAGCCCAGCGGATTCGGGCAACACTGACGTACACTCTCAAAACCAGGGACGCGCGCTGTAAATCGCTTCGTTCGAGACTGCCGCTGGAAAGGTCTATAAGCCGATGGAGTCGTAAATATTGTCGCCGACAGCAGAGTACAAATCTTTCAAGTGCCCAGCCATCACGCGCGATTTAAAAAAATACTACTACACTATTCGGTAATAATAATCAATGAATCAATGTTTATTATAATGCCAAGGAACAACCTTGCGGTCTTGGTACTGGCACACTGGATGGAAATGAATACATAAAACACACAAATACAGAATAGCAATTGATGCACTATACAGTAACTGAATATAACCATACGCGACATACACCGAGCTGAATGATAACAAAATACAGTTTCTTGGTCTTGTGTACAATGAAGAGAAATTGCAGTAATGTAAAAACAAGTTTCAGAGGCACTCAAAGCGAATAATATACGAAGCAGTAGAACAAGCACAGACCCAACAATGTCTGCGCTCTCCGAAATCAATCTTAAAGTGAACCACAATCATTATTCACCCACCGGACAGGTCTTGAACAGAAATAACAAATGCCCTGTACACGAGTCAAAAATACCGAGTTTCTCAGAGTACTGGTTATAACACTCAGTCAGTCTAATAATTGGGCTTAAAAGACTAAATTGTTTTGGAAATATAAAAGGATGATTGATTCCGAGTAGGCACACGTGGAACCCTAAGCAACACTTCAGACAAGAGGCTTGGTGAATTAATCGACCCATGCAACGTTTTAAACGAAAACAATAGGTCCGCCTTCTGCCGGCGCCGGTGCAGGCTCAGCAAGTCAACACGCTCTAACGTTGCGTCATAAGTTGAACAATGAACATCCTTCATAAGGTAGCGATGTTCAAAGATGGTAATAAACTTTTTCTGAACTCGTTCAATTTCCAATGTGTTGGTTTCAGAGATTCCGTTCCACACAACTGACTCCTGAGGCATATTCTAACTGGGGCATGCATAACGAGCGGTACAGCGTGAGAAACGCAGAAGGATGCTTGAAGTCCTTCGTTAAGCGAGAGGCAACACCCAGCGTGTGCAGAGACGAGTTAACGAGCTTAGTTATGTGACCAGAGAATCGCAGGCTAGGATCGAACATAACTCTCAGATCTTTCATTGCACATACCCGGGACAGGGGTTCACCATGAATACTATATGCGAAAAATGTATTCTGTGCCTTCCGAGTAAATGTCATAACTTTGGTTTTAGCGCGGTTTAAAAGAAGATAATTGGCTGAGCTGAGCACATTTACATCGCGTGTTGAGAATTCTGTTATCTGTCAACGCTGATAACGCGCGGCCGGCGGTGCTGGTGCCCCCGCATCAGCTTCCTCACGAGCGTTCATAGCGCGTCGCGTTTTCGCGTGTAGAAAAACGCGCCATGCGGTCTGCGCTTTATGGTACGTTTATACTTGCGGATCCGCCAGCGAATCCGCCCAGCTTTTGTTGCTGGGGCGAAACGCAGGGCGGCAAACGCGGCGGGACCGTTTTATCGTGGGTAGCGCCATTTTGAGAGCGAGAGAGAAAAGGGGAAAGGGCTACCGGCGCTTTCTCCCTTTCTGGTTGTGTAGAAGGAGTGAAAGTCCCGGATGAGAGGTTTGACCGGTGTTGGGTGTCTGCTGTGTCCCAACTTCGTTCGCGCTTTCTTTTCTGTTTTAAACTCGCAAACTTAATTAGCGCCACGGGCTTTGATGGCAACAGTCCCCCGGTCATCGGGACACCATTGCTCGGTCATAGGGTGCACAAATAACGACAGAAAGCGTCGAATCCTGCCCGAGGACCTATGCAGCTTGCATGGAATCTGGCATGGCGAGTGACATTCTTGCGCAGCTCGACGCTGCCTACGTCTCGAGTACGCGTTCTTCTTTGAGCAGCAGCGCCCGGGAGAGACAGCCGAGGCGGGAACTCTCGCGCCTTCTCGTCATATTTGGCGGGATGTTACGAGAACAGCTGCCGCAGCCGGCGCAGCCGCCGCCGCTCGAAGGAAATGGATGTAAACGCAACCCGCTCGTCGCCGCCGCCGCCGGGAGTGGATCCGCTCCCGCGGCAGCGGATTTCTTCTCAGGTGTAAACGTACCATTAGGTGGACCACAGCAGGTGCTACGAGCCGTCGGAGCGAATCCAGTGCTGGATGGTTTGGGATGGTTCGTAGCATGCAATGCAATCCATCTTAGGTGAAACAAAGTGTAGAGTAAGAGCTCGTCACTTGTACTGCGTTTGTCTTCGTCAAGTTGTGTAGTTTCTACAAGCGCTTTTTTTCCCTTGTCTTGGATCCCAGCGAAAGTGTTCGCGACTTCCGAACTTGTTTGTGTCAAAATGTGTTTCTTGTATTATTTTTTTATGGGCAGCATTGCTTTTAACTGAAACCAACCCTACCGATAAAATCCGGTATAAATTTTCGCTATTAGGATTATGGAACCGGAAATCTATCTGGATTCTATCTGGACTCTATCTGAAATTTAGGTTTTCAGAAATTATTCCTTTGTCTGCAATCTGGATTTCGGGTTTCCCGAAACAAATTTTCGGTTCCATAATCCGGATAGTGAAATGTTATACCGGATTTTTTGGTAG
Source organism: Ixodes persulcatus (assembly GCA_013358835.2). Classification (NCBI taxonomy): domain Eukaryota; kingdom Metazoa; phylum Arthropoda; class Arachnida; order Ixodida; family Ixodidae; genus Ixodes; species Ixodes persulcatus. Next base: position 101,848 of record JABSTQ010010466.1, read on the forward strand.
GGAAACCTATGGTGCCAGTTTTCAATGCCATGTCTCACCCTAGCATGCACTTGAGTCTGCTTTAACTGTGCATGTACCTGCTACATCAAATTGCTTATATCAGTTTCCAGGGTATCCAGCATTTTTAGACTTTTAGTATTTTTAGTTGTTCAAAGTGTTCGTTTTTCGGGGCACGTTTGTCGAAGTCTGTGGTGGTATATATTATCCTTGCAAATTATTCGACGGTCTCGAACCGTCACCCTTTATTTTTACTGTAAAAGTTCGCAATTAAAAAGTTTGCTCATCGCACCTCAGCTTTCTCACTTTTGCGGCCGACTTGCTCTGCCTCAAGAATGTCCCCTGTGTTTGCTGCGTTAAATTAGCTCTCAACTGTCGTTCCAAGGTCTGTGCCAAAGTGCTTACCCCTCCTACATTGTGTTGCATTTAACCAAAAAAGTGGTGCAGCTCGAATCACGTGGAGCGAAAACTCGCTCTGCGTAACCCGGGTATCGTGGGTTCAAACCCTACCCCTGCAAGTTTCCATTTGGATGGGCATGGTACCGACGTGTGCAACCGTTGGGCTCGCTGACTTCCGGCTGTCTAAACGTGCACAACATTTTTTTTTTCTTTTTTTGTGTGAGGAATTTTTTTTTTCTTAATTGTAATACCAATGCCTCTTTCGCGACTTGTAAGGCCTCTTCCTTTCATATTACGGTAGGCTAGTTCGAATCTTCCGAGAGCTCGAAATTGTTTCCAATAACGTACTATTCGATTTCACCATTGCCTCAGGCATTGGCGGCATTCGTCAGTTGGGCTTCGAACTGTACGGAGGAGAATCGCCCGTGACGGTAAACATTGCAATCTCGCTTTGCCGCAGCCCACCTTTGTTTGGGAAGAGGCACCTTTCCAGAGAGGGTCTCTGCTCGCGCACGTGCCTGTAACCTATGATGAACTTTTACGAGGAAATTCGTTCCAGTATGATAAACTGCGATTGTTTCTCAAGTCGGGCCTTTTAGGGCAGCTTAGTTTTATTTTTGATCGTTTATTTTACAATTTGTTAGATTATGCTCATCTTTCGAAAACTGTCCTTCGCGCGAAAGCTTCGTAATTGCAGAAGTCTCCCGAACAAGGAACACCACTCTAGATAAACAAAATGTGCATAGGAAAGGTACAATCCCTGATAGTTTCAATATACTGAAACATAAGTTTTTGTCTTTTAACACTTCTTAAGTTTGTGCTAAACTCGTACAACGAAAGAAAATTGGGTTGTGTGTATGTTTATACAGCCTGAAGTTAGTCTACCTCAACGGGCGACTTGTCTCTCAGCTATGAGCAATTTAGCCAGTGCAGTACAACCGCTAGGCTGGGTTTTTTTTTTTTTTTATAACGTGCGTCATGCAGCAGTGACGCACGACCGCACGCCAGTACGATGCTCATCCAGGTCGAAACGGACAGGGGTGGGGATTGAACCCCGGATCCTGGGTTCTGCAGCACGAGCTTTCGCTTCGCGTACTCCGAGCTGGTGTGCGCTAGCCCACTCAGCCACCGATCCCCCCTCGTACAACGAAGTAATTTACAACCAAGTGGTTTTTCTTTTTTTTTTTTTTACAGCGAAGTGACTTTTACAGCAAACTTTGTTGTCAATCTGGCGAATTTTTTTAAAGCGTTTTTTACAATGTGAGTAGGATACAGGCAAAAACTTACAGGACACTCAAGACTGCTTACGTTTAGGAAGGCAAAAGCATTATAGTCCCGCGGGAGAAATGTTTTCGAGTAATGCTTCTACATGCATTAAAGTGTAGGACAACGTCCTATGGATCGACGTCAAGCATGACGCCAACAACAGTCTCTAGGACGACCTTAAGGACAACATTGAGAACGACGCCTAGAGGAGGCCACTTAAAAAGGCTCTGGCGTATTTGCGTGAGCGGCCACGTTTGCCTGCGGAAGCCGTCGTAGGTGTAGACGCTGCTGCCGATGTCGAGGCCGTAGATGTAGACGCGGTCGCCTCACAGTTCATCGCACGAAGCACAGAACGAGCACAGAATTCCGAAGCGCACCTTTTGCACACGGCGCTCGGGCGGTGACATCACGCTACCGCACTTGAGCGTGATGACGTATTTTTTATGGCCATCTTTCGGGCACAACGACGTCGCTTTTTTGCGTAATGGGACAAGTAAGGTCGTCCTAGAGGTCTAGAACGACGCCAAGGACAGTGTCGTCCTTGAGAATACGATTGAGCGGCGAGTGCCGCTCAATCGTAATTAAAGGGGCACTGACACATCAAAATCATTTTTTTTTTTTAATTATCCGAAACGATTGAAAACGATGCCGGGACATTACCCTCAAAATTCGAAACTTGGGAATTCAGTATTTGTGAAGTAAAAAAACAATTTCCAACTGCCGAATTTGAAGTTCCGGCGCGATCCGCGCCGGTGCGTTGGCGTCAAATTTTGCGTCTCCTGTGAGTCGACTTTCTTTCGGACCTCCGCTCCACGCTACGAAGCAAAGCGCCGTTGCCACCGCGACCCCAAGCGAGGAGGAGGTGAGGAGTGGGATAGAAGGGCGCCGGCGCGGGAAAAAACCGGTTTCTTCCTCGACTCAGCGATCATCCTCTGCTCGGGCGCCGCCAAGTTTTCCGAGGGAGGATACAAATTCAGGAAGCGACATCACACAGGACTCTGATTTTTGGAATTTCAAAAAGAGGAGCCGTAGTGCGTTCGCAATTGCGTTAAAAAAACATGTTTTGCGATTGCCGTTATTAAATGTTATAGAAATGTCGCCTACAAAGCTTCTAAATTTCTTGATTTTTGACGTCACCAATCAAAAGAAGCATGGTGAGCAGTGGGGGAGAAAAACACCAAAAATAAAAAGGCGCGCGCGCGCCCTGAAAAAAATTTTTTTTTTTTTTTGCGATGCAGTTTTTTTTTTTTTTGCGTGTCTATGACTACAACTTGGATCGTTTTAGACAAGAAAAAAAAACGACCTTTGGGGTGTCAGTGCCCCTTTAAAGCGCCGTTCACACACTTGCAACTGAGAGAGACAAGACCGGTTTTAAGCATGTGTTGATGCGGAGCAGGTCACGCCGTCGTAAGAGGCTTAAAACCGGTCTTGTCTCTCTCGGTCGTACTTGGTTGCACGTGTGTGAGCGGGCCTTTAGGCTTTCACCTTAAAGGCCGACTTACAACCTCGGTTCTCTACAGGGAAGATAATCCTCCTATCGCTCCCCTCTCCCAAGCTGCGACGGCGAGCCAAGTTGGAGCAAGGTAAAAAAGTTGAGAGACATAGGAAAGGAGGAGGCGGGCAAAAGTGGAAAGCGCGTAGTGTACGTCGGCCTTTAAGACAACTTTTGACGTTTATCCAAAGTCGAGCTCGGTACCTTTCGCGCAAAACAAAGAAAGAACAACTTAGCATAAAGACATACAATTTTGCATGCGGCTACGCTACCCGCAAGCAAACCACTCGCAAAATCGATGCTTACACGCAGATCTCCATTTCGATCTACAACCGTTGTTTATGTTGTTGTAACTTGTTTATTTCCTTGCCCAGCGCAGCTATTCGCCGTTCTACCATAATACACAAAAATATCGAAGTAGAAGTTGCAGTAACTCGACGTAATAATACTTTTTCTTGGACTCTTCTCCCTCGCGCCATGCTGTTCATGACTGGGTTGAGAGCGCCTCCCCGCGGAAAGACGCCGCCTCCTTCTCTTTTTCCGATTACGTCCTGTCCGCACGAACGGGACGGCCGGAAAGCGTTCGCGTGGTTCGCGCGCTTCGGGATTTCGGAGGCAATGGGAAAACGACCGGCCTTTGGTTTCCTTCCACGAGGTGGCGCCACGTACCCCCCAGCCGGCGGCGGCGGCCCCCTCTGATAAGGCTTCCGCAAGCCCTTCGAGTATCGCCCGTTCCCTGCGGTCACCGCGCGTCACCATCATCATCCTCCTTTGTGACGTAGCGAGTAGGAGAGAGCAGACGACGGCACGCTCGTCAGCTCGTTTCATCTGTTCGGGTAATGCGACGATACCTATTGTACGTGCCTTCTTTTTTAGCAATACTTGTGGTACGACTTTTTATCATTGCTTGAAGGCGTGGCACGAGTATAGACCCTTTCTTCAAGGGCGCCGCCATCTTGAATTGTCGTCACTTCCAGTATGGGCGAAAACATTGTTTTGCCGTCGCCACGCCAATAGAATGCATTTAGGAGAAAAGCGTAACCGTCACCCGGTCTCGTTTTCTCTCCCCTCTATTTTTTTACTATTTGCAGGTTGAAACGTTTTAATATTTTTCCGTCGCCCATACCGGATATGCCTACTTGGCGGTCGGGAGCGAGAGTTTTGGCGTTTAAATGACAAACCTCCCGGATGGTGGTATACTGCTTGCTATGACAGTACGGAAGCGCTAGATAATGAAGAAAGAATATCCGGCGTATTACCGCGATACAATATCTTTCACGGTGAACAGCGTGTAAATTTTATTATCTGAACGAGAAAAAAAAAAGTAAGAAAGGAATGGTTAATTAAGTTGAAAATGGCCAAGCCAAACTCGAGAACCTCTCGCGTGTTCAGTAAACGCTTCAATGAAAGCGGATTTGTGTGATCTGTTGGTTCCGCTGCTTTCTGTGAGTGCTTGCATTCTATTAGTTCCAAATTGGTTCCTCTTTGCATTTTGTTAACCAGTAAACAATGTTTCCCCGAAACAACTGGCTGGAAGAGGCCGGCGGTGGAGCAGGCCCCCGGAGTTTCTTCAACCAAGTGCCTGTTTAATCGCCCGGTCGACGAGGAACGTGCGAAATCACCTCCGCGACCGAGACCCGTAATATCTGATAAGTCAGTTACACTTCAGCGTCCCAAATATGAGTTGATTAGATACCTGCTGTGGATTACGAACGTTTCTGTTTGTTGTTTTTGCGGAGCCGAATAATTCTGCAAAACTTATGGTGCACTTCTTGTGGAGAGCATTCAAATTTATAATCAATCCTTAGCGAAAATTACAGAAAACAAATTAAGCAAATGCCTTAATTCGTCGAGCACAGCCTGGCAAATAATTGAGGTTTGGGGAATTTTTGTTTTTCTTGCTTTGCCACAGATTCGATGTAGGAGATGGGAAACACCACCTCAAAGGAACAACAACAAAAAAAAAACAACTTAGACTTGCCCCGCAGGCTGCCGTACAAGCGTTAGCCAGCAACTGTCGTACGGCACTTGGACGGAAGCGTCAATACCGGCGAGCTTTATTCGCCAAAACAAGTGTGTGGCGCCACGCAACAGAGCAGCGCACGCGTGCACGTGCGCGTCCTCCGCTTTCGCGACGGCAAACCAGTTTTTAACAGTATTGGGCAGGAGATCGAACTATAGGGGGCGCTTTATCGAGCTTGTTGTCCCCACAGCCCGGTGTTTACCAACACAGCATAACAAAGAAATTGAACCTGGCCGAGCACGGTCTGGCCACGAGCGCTTCGCTCTGACCAGTGCTTTGGTCGCACGAGGAGTGACCTTCGAATCGTCATCTTCGATTTCTCGGATCAAAAACAAACAAGAAAATGCGGTTTGTTGTCCCCACAGCTGAAGCGCACCGCTAGAGGCGTGACTGTTCGATCTCCTCCCCAATAGCAGACCCAACAAAACAAGAATCGGAGACGCCGAGAACAGACGTGGCGCACGCGGCTCGACCTGTCATGTCAAGCTCCAGGCTTGTTTTGGGGACATTTTAAAGGTCATATCAAACAAAGCGACTCGGTTGTATTACAACAATAGGGACTTACGAAAACCTCATACGCCTTCCTAAACATAAATAAACCGTTATCGATCGGCATGGAAGCGAGCGAAGATGACCACTCCATGCGACAGTTTGGGACGTCGTCTGCTACAGAATCCTATTCGCTACGTCAGAGGAGTGCGCCCGCCATCTGGTGCCACGAAAAGATCTCGTCGTCAATACCTTCAAAATAAAGTCTGACTTTTTCGTTTTCTATTAATTAAAGAATTGATCATATTCAAGACGTCATATCGAGCGTTTGGTTGCGCATGTCGCCAATAGTACTTCATTTGTGCGGTGTTGTGCTTTGAGCCGACACATACAGGGTGTTCCCGAAACAAATGTACAGTGTTTTTGTTTTTTCACCGCGAAAATACATATACTACGCATTCCAACGCTCGTTCTCCGCCCAAAAGTATAGTGCTAGAGATCCGAACCAAGGGCCAAAGTTTCAGCCCGAACCAATATCTTATTTAAAAGTTATAAGTCATTTTACGAAAACTTCAATGGGAAAACGACGGCCGACGGAGTTTTCAAATACATGGAGCTCTATGGCTCTAGAAACCGAAAACGGTCGAAAATGGGCCCCATTTTCCCATTGAAAGTTTCAGAAAATAACCTATAAATTTTGAATAAGATATCGGTTCGGGCTGAAACTTTGGTATCTGGTTCGGACCTCTAATGCTTACTTTTGGGCAGAGAATGAGAGTTCGGTGACGCCTAGTTTATTTTTGCGGTGAAAAAAGAAACCAAAAAACCCTGTACATTGTTTTTCGAGGACACCCTTTACAACTCGGGTCCGCAGCAGCCCTTTCGTTCGCGACACTTCCGGCGCTTCCCAAAGTCGGCAGCAGCGGAGCGCTCTCGATAAAGGGCCTCTATAAATGGAAGCTCTCGTGGCGGCCATTTCATTCGATTGGCACAACGCGACGATCTGCTGATTGTCGTCGGACTGGCACGGTCCCCCCCCCCCCCGCAGCGAGTGCGCCCGGTCGGTGCGCTTTTGTTGCTCCAATCAACGTTTCAAAACGATTGCCCCTTTGGAACGCTGCCCATAGAAAAACAAAAAAAAAAGTATGTGCAGACTCGGCTGTAGCAGACGAAGCGGCGGTCTCAGGTTTCGGGTGCGCGAAATAGAACGCTGACTCGTGCGTTGCTAAAAATAGAACCCACTTAAATAAGAGGATGACGTAGAAATAGCGATTGTGCCACGATCAACCACTCAAATTAAGGACTGACTAAGCATTCGTTGCAGAAATTGCGTGCCGTGATCGTACATCATCTGAACACACGCACAAGTTCGCAACCGGAGGACTAAGGAAAGTCTGCCACTGCTCGAATGCACAGTGTGACCCTCAGCCACGCAGGGAAGCGACAGCAGTCTCCGAGTGTCTTTACATTTGGGGCTCGTGCCACATGCTATCGTTTAGTCATTGTGTTGCCATTGCTCGCCATGGTGTCGATGAAGCCGAGTCATTATAGGTTAGGTAAACAATCTTGGTATCTTATTTGAAAACAAAGAAACAAAAAAGTATTGGGGCAGTAGAGAGTACGGGTAACGCTACTTCCGACATTTTCTTGAGGAGCAGAAGTTTGGATCCATTACTGATAACGTTTCACGATCGACAAAATTCAAGAGTCTTACGCGGTGCTGAAGACGGGTGGCCTAGGCACCAACAACGTATTCGGCGTTGAAAACTTCTCAACAATCAAAACAGTTCTTTTTTAGTTGTCATTTTTTATATTAGTTGTTACTGCGCAATGCGCGGCGTTAATTACAAATTCCCAAAGCTTGTATATCGTGACCACATAATTAGTCTTCCATCAAGTCATGCTTTAGGAAAATCAAGCTCATTTCGGGGCAAACCAGGTCTCACCGCGCAAGGCAAACACGGATACTTGAAAATAGAATACCGCAGCTGCGACCAGAATCAAGCCAATGCTGTTATCGTGATTGATGGGCCCGGCAAGAGCAGCGTTGTAGCACGTGATGGGTGAAGTTAGGAGCGCGCGCGTGCAGGCAGCTTTGGAGGAATTTTGAGCGATAACAACTGCAGATCAGGGTCGCTCAACTCGTCACACACAAAGCGAAGTTCTCGGGGCGTGCCGATTGGACTCTCGCGACAAATGGCGTCGCGCGGGACGAGATGTTGATAATCCGAACTCTCTCGGTGCTCAAGTTCCAGCGAGATTGTGGACCCATAAGAATAAAAAAAAAAAAAATCGTAGCGAGCTCCAGCGGAGCACACGCGAACAACACCGTGGGGCCTAAAGTCCATCGATAAAATTCGCGCTTGGCTTTTCTTACAAGTACCGCCAACTACCGTCAACCATTGTTCTGGGAACGCGCAAGACACGTGACGCAAGCGAATGCTCCGCCGCCGTTTGCTTCCGAGAGACGTTCATTTCAGTGCCTCGCCACCATTTGCTTCCAAAGGCCGCGCGAGACACGGACATCGTGCGCATTTGACGTCACCTGTAAAACGAACACAGACACATCAAAGGGCTCTGGATTGAAGGGCTGCACTGATGACGTCGCGGAGACGTGTTCCCACATCCCTACGCCGGATTAGATAGAGACAATGCCGTCTAGATAGTCCCTAGGTGGGCTGTGAATACTCTGAACTTTCTCGTCACTCGACTCCACAATGGACTAGTCGTTTGTGGAAGTTATCTGGCTAAGGCGAGCGTGTTGGAGGGGGGGGGGGGGGGGGGGGGGGGGGGACACGGAGGATTTTCACAGTGTGGTCGTCTGTGAAAAGACCTCCGTGTTTTTTTTTGTTTTTTTTTTATTTCTATTTGAAGAATGTGGATGTTTTTGATTGGTGACGACAAAGTGAAAGTTTCCCAACTTTAGGCAGGAGTTACTTGAGGCCAAAATCTTCGCTTCGGAACCGAGGCGAAGATGCAACTTGTGGTACTGTGGAGCCGAGCGCGGTGTACGCGGCCCGCCACTGTCAACAACGCTACCGGGGTCACTGACAGGCGGTGTGGGTAGTGACGTCGATGTTGAGAGATGAGGCGGCGACGGGGGATAGCGAGAAAAAACCGGGGGAAGTGAAAATAAAAAGGGGTACGACCAACACACGCACAAAGCAAAAATGACGAGACAGAAAGTGCCGTAGAAAATGTTCGGGAGAGAGAGAGAGACGGGGGGGGGGGGGGGGGGTGATGGTAGGGGGATATCCCTTCGCCGAGTTTTTTTATTATAGCTTTCTGAAATGTCTGGGAGGCTAAGGTCTGGGGCTGGGGCGAGGAACAGAACAGCGTGCAATTTTTGAAATAATGGTTCTAGAGGTTCTGGGATTAAAATGGTTCGCGTTCCATGAACTCACGAGCGGCCATGACAGAACTTCAAGCGAGAGGCTCGTGCCAGGGCTCGTAGTGTGCAGTCGCGTTCAGTGAAGTCCTTTTATAGTTCTTAAAACAGCTTTGGGGGAAATACACGAGCGAAACGCACTTACGCACGGAGCATTATATCTGGCTACATTTCGTAAATGCTCGTAGTAGAGTATATATATATTTTTTTTGTACGTTACTGAAAACGAGTTGGGTTGCTAAACTTGTCAAACACAAAGATTCTTTTGCGTTATGACGTAGCAGGGGGAGTGGGGGAAAGAACGCCGCAAAGTTTTCTTTTCTCACAAACCCACCGATCCGTTTATCTTCGTGGCGTTTTTTCGTTGAAGAGGCGAAAAATCCCTAGCACTCCCTAGGTTGCGAACAAAAGCAGCACGAGAGAGCGCGGAAACGACCGTGGTTCATACGTGTGACGTCACGACAGAGATTACCAGATGCGACCAACATGTTTCATGGTCTCTAAAAAGCACGGCAAAGGCTTGGGTTAATTGCATTATAAAATCAACCCCGTCGAAGTTGACAGTCTGATGTCGTTCTTCTTTCCGCCGCTAGAGCAGCATTTACTGAAAAACATCCCTGTCGTTCCTTTTCTTTCTCTCGGCCTTTTGGGTATGATCAAAGTGTAGCCCGACGTGGTTAGGTCAGAACCAGCCGAGTAGCGCTGTCCACCTATGGGCGCACATCGCCTCCGCACAGTTGTCCCCCCGTCGGCGGGATGGAATAGAATTTATGGAGTTCTGAGTAGACAAAGGCTTCAGGTCGTCCCCAGGTGAGTGGCTTCCTCAGTCCAGGATGCCATGGTCCCGCGCTGCCGGTCTGGCTCTGTTCACCAGTCGGGACTAAAACTAGTCCTCATGGCTTGAGCTGGTTAGCTGGTCCTGCTTGTGCTTCGCGGTATAGGTTGGGGAATAAGGGGTGTGAATGTAAAACCATTTTACTGCTTTATTTTTAAGTACTGACTATTGCCCACGTAGGTTACCAAGAAGGTCGGTGTGGTCGGCTTTCCAAGATTAGTCAAACTGGGATTAAATCTGCTTTCATCAACGGAAATAAAAGTAACATTGGTTCACACGGAAAGAATAAAACACTGAAATGGACGAACGACAGATACAATTATTTTTGTTTCGTTTTTAAGGAACTGTGAGTGTCTGTCCTTCGTCAATTTCAGCGTTTTATTATTTCTGTGTGAGATTTTATTATTTCAGTGTTGGGAAGTACTTTAAGTATATTGTACTTAAAGTACTGCTTCAAGTGGGTTTAGGAAACTTGTACTTTACTTGAAGTACATTCTCTGAGTATGTACTTGTACTTTTTCTTGTACTTTCTGAGGAACTACAATTCCCGATTTCAAAGTACATTACCCAAATTTGGTTTTGTTAAATTTGTATCACGAAATGATGCTTTGTCAACTCCGAAGAAATACTGGGAGGGATATTCTACACTCACCAGAGGCGTGAGCAGACGACGCATCGCTCCGCTTGTTCTGGGGGCGCCTTTCCAGTAGCTTTCTGAACTCTCGCTACTTCTCGGTCGATCAGCGCCAGCGAGGAGGTTTAAAATATTATGAGAGCAAAATTAATCATAATCTAGCACCTGAAAATGTGGTGCGTAATAATTAAACTTTCAAGTCGAAGAAAAAGACAACAGAGGAGAACGTCACAATGTTTTGAGACATTATCTTTTGTCTTTTCCTTCGACTTGAAAGTTACTTAATTTTTTCGCACCCCAATCTCAGGTGTCACATTATGATTAATTATCACCAGCTCGCTTTCAAACTCACTGTTTTTTGTTTTGTTTTTTTTGCGGGTTTAAATCCCGGCCGAGGTACCCGCAATCTGACGGAGGCTTATTGCGGAGAAGGTGCCGTGTAACCGAGCTTTCGGTTGCACGTCAAAAGATCCCCAGGTGGTCCAAATTAATCCCCAGTCTTCCGCTGGGGCGTGCCAGATGCCCGTCGTTGGTTTGGCACGTAGAACCCCGAAATTTGACTTTTTAACTCACTGTTTTAGTGTTTTTTTTTTTTTTCATTAAAGAGAGGACACTTCTCTATGAGAGGGTTGCTTGCTGGAGCTACGGTGTTGACGTCATGGCGCAACAATCCAGTGCAAGCGGCGCCAAATTCAGAAGAGGGACTTCTGAATTTGGCTCTATTCCTGAAAATAACTACTCTGTGGCCACTTGACTTTATCAAATATTGTCACGGAGGACAAGTGATGAGGCGGCGAATAACTGAAGAAACTAAACGTTTAATTGGGCGAACTTGTGCCCAAAAATAAAGAAGGAAACAGAAGATAACAATAGAGCGTCGCGGGCGTCGAAGTCGGCGTAAGCGCAGAGTCGAACGCTGGGGCGAGACTGAGTCCGGTTGGTTACGCGGAGCCCCTTTTGTGCACGCGTGGGCTTCTGGAACATTCGGCCTGGAACATTCGGCGCGCAGAACATTCTAACCTAGAACGAGCAACACGGTTCTCGAAATTACCAGAAATCTAAATTGGAAGAATAAATAAAAGATGCGGCGCTGCCAGGGTTCGTACCCTGGGCTTTCTGCGTGGAAGCCACGCGCGATAACCGTTAGGCCACGAGCGCGCTGCCTGCTTGGTCAGCTGCGCTCGCGGCATTACTCCCCCCCTTTAAAAAAGTGCATCGTCCCAATGCACCAAAAAGGTAAAACACAAATACACAACAAAAAGATAGCAGAGTCGCGAGCCATACTTCACAGTTCCCAGTTCACTCTTTGACGGGAGTCCAAAGTTCTATCGTTCGTAATACGGCTTGAGCCGGACGACGTGCACCACCTCGGGTCGTGGCTGGCGTCTTGCAGATGGGCGCGTTCCGTCGGGTAGAACTTCGTAGTTCAGATCGCCGAGGCGTCGGATGATTTTGTACGGTCCGAAATAGCGCTTGAGAAGCTTCTCGCTGAGACCGCGGCGCCGAATCGGTGTCCACACCCATACCCGGTCCCCGGGTTGGAAATGGACGTCCCTGCGACGAAGGTTATACCGGCGTGCGTCGACTCGCTGTTGGTTTTGAATCTTGATTCTTGCCAGTTGACGAGCTTCCTCCGCGCGTTGAGAGATCAGTTGAGCGTCGTCGTTGCCATCGTCGGTTGGCACGTGAGGCAGCATGGCGTCCAGCATTGTCGTAACCGTCCGGCCATACACCAGTTGGAACGGCGTCATTCCTGTGGTTTCTTGTACCGCTGTGTTGTACGCAAATGTAACGTACGGCAACACCTCGTCCCACGTCTTATGCTCCACGTCGACGTACATGGAGATCATGTCGGCGATGGTCTTATTGAGCCGCTCTGTTAGCCCGTTGGTCTGCGGGTGATAAGCGGTGGTTCGTCGATGGCTGGTGTGACTGAGCCGAAGTACCTCTTGAGTCAGCTGTGCCAGGAAAGATGACCCTCGATCTGTGATCAGCACTTCAGGTGCGCCGTGTCGAAGGAGAATGGACTCGACGAAAAACTTGGCGACTTCCACCGCTGTTCCTGATGGAAGAGCTTTCGTCTCGGCGTATCGTGTAAGATAATCGGTCGCGACGATAATCCACCGGTTCCCTTGCGTCGATGTTGGGAAGGGCCCGAGCAAATCCATTCCGACCTGCTGGAAGGGCGTAGTCGGGGCAGATATCGGCTGCAAGAGTCCTGCTGGCTTTGTCGGGGGCTTCTTACGTCGTTGGCACTCATGGCACGACCGTGTGTACAGACGGACGGTTTTCGGGAGTCTTGGCCAGTAGTACTTGTCACGAATCCGGGCGAGCGTCCTGCTGTAGCCAAGGTGTCCAGCCGTCGGGTCGTCGTGGCATGCTTGAAAGATTTCTTCTCGCAGGCTGGAAGGCACAACCAGCAGCCAGGCAGGGTTGCTGGTTCCGAAGTTCTTCTTGAAGAGCACACTTCCCCGCAGAACGAAGCTTGACAAGTCTCGGGCCAGGACTTGCGGAACGGAACTTCCTTGACCTTCGAGGTGGTCGATCGCGGCGCGAAGCTCCGGGTCGTCTCGTTGAAGTGCTCCCATGTCGGTATCTGTAACTGCTCCGAGAAAACGAGCGTCATCGTCGTCGTCGGTGCTGTCAGGTGGAGATTCGACTGGGGCCCTAGACAAGCAGTCGGCGTCATTATGCTTGCGGCCAGACTTGTGCACAATGGTTACGTCGAATTCTTGCAGTCGCAGACTCCAGCGAGCAAGGCGTCCTGACGGGTCCTTGAGGTTTGCGAGCCAGCAGAGAGCGTGGTGGTCTGTGACCACGCGGAACGGGATACCGTACAAGTACGGACGGAACTTGGTTATCGCCCAGATTACAGCAAGGCATTCTTTGTCGGTCGTTGAATAATTTTGTTCTGCCTTAGACAGCGCCCGGCTTGCGTAAGCAATTACTCTCTCTGCCCCTTCTTGTCGCTGAACGAGCACCGCACCGAGACCGGTATTGCTGGCGTCCGTGTGTATTTCTGTCTCCGCCGACTGATCAAAATGTCCGAGGATAGGGGGCGACTGCAGCCTTCGCTTGAGTTCGTCGAACGCTTGTTCTTGCTCTTCTCCCCACTGGAACTGCACGTCGTCCTTCGTCAGATTCGTCAGCGGTGAAGAAATCTGTGCAAAGTCACGCACGAAACGTCTGTAGTAGGCGCACAGCCCAAGGAATCTACGGACGGCCTTCTTGTCCGATGGCTTGGGGAATTCGGCGACAGCGGACGTCTTGGCAGGATCAGGGCTTACACCCTGAGCACTCACGACGTGGCCCAAGAATTTCAGCTCTCCATAGGCGAACCGGCACTTCGAAGGCTTGAGTGTCAGCCCAGCAGATTTGAAGGCCCGTAGCACGGCTCGCAGTCGTCTGAGGTGCTCGTCGAATTCGGTTGCGAACACGACAACGTCGTCGAGGTAGACGAGACAGCTCTGCCATTTCAAGCCGGAAAGGACGGTGTCCATAACACGCTGGAAGGTTGCCGGCGCTGTGCACAGCCCGAACGGCATCACTTTAAATTCATACAGTCCGTCCGGTGTGACGAAGGCCGTCTTCTGACGATCTCGTTCGTCGACCTCAATCTGCCAGTACCCGCTCTTCAAGTCCATCGACGAAAAGTATCGGGCATGGCGCAGCCGGTCCAGGGTGTCGTCGATGCGGGGCAGCGGATAGACGTCCTTCTTTGTGACTGCATTCAGCCGGCGGTAGTCCACGCAGAACCTCAGGGTTCCGTCTTTTTTCTTCACTAGGACTACTGGGGAAGCCCACGGACTGTTCGAGGGCTGGACAATGTCGTCATCAAGCATTTCCTGAACTTGCTTCTGGATAACTTCCCTTTCTTTCACGGAGACTCGGTACGGTGGCCGATGCACAGGGAGAGCGTCGTCATCAGTGATTATTCGATGTTTCGCAACCGTCGTTTGGCGCACCTTCGACGACGTGGAGAAGCACTCACTGAACTCGGCGAGAAGGTCACTGAGTTGCCGTCGTTGTGGGGCTGGGAGGGACGGGTCGATGTCGAGCTCTGACGGCGTGGTTCTCTGGTGCTGCGCCGGAGAAGCGTCTTCTGAGATCACGGCGATCGCGGCTGAGTCCGGAATTTCCTCGACGAAGCCCACAGCTGTACCCTTTGTAAGGTGCTGCGACTCTTGCCGGAAGTTGGTGACAAGGGCTACGGTACACCCGTCCTGGATCTCGATTACGCTTCTCGCAATGCCAATCCCTCGTCCAACGAGAAGTTGGACGCTTCCTTCCAACAGTGCTACACCGCAGGTGGCTTCTTCGGTCCCGACGGGTACAAAGACACTCGACAGCGGCGGCAGGTTTACATGGCTGGCAAGGACTCGGACTGTAGCTAACGTTGCTTTAAGATTTTCTGCCGATGGGACAGGCTTCCGAAGCGTCAGCTTGTTCTCCGCAAGGTCGATGATGGCGCCGTATTCGCACAAGAAGTCCATTCCGAGAATGACGTCCCTCGAACAGTCTTGCAGAATGACGAACTTCACAGGGCAGGTTTCGCCGTGGATCTCAACGCGCGCAGTGCACCTGCCGACAGGTGTGATGAGATGTCCGCCGGCGGTTCGTATCTGCGGTCCGTCCCACGACGTCGTAACCTTCCGAAGGCGGCGAGAGAGTCTCCCACTCAAAACGGAGTAGTCTGCTCCGGTGTCGACGAGTGCTGTCGCGTCGTGGCCGTCGATGCTTACGTTGAGGTTATTCGACACTCTTGCAGAAACGTCGTTTCGGGGCGTTGCGGCGTTAGAGTGGGAGTGCTCCGACGATCTTGGAGGATCTTGGCGTCGGTCGTCTTCGGCAACTCCACCTCCAGGGGTTGCAGCGCCTAGTTTCCCCGGCGTGGAGCGAGGGGCGACAGGCTTTCACGTCGGGGTCGGTGCATCGGCGAAGCTGGACGTCGTGGCGAAGGCGACCGGAACTCTCGGCGGGACGCAGGCTCGGGGGACTGAGGTCGTCGCAGGTACTCGTCGATTTCCCGAGGGCGTTCACCATAACGGGGTCGCGGGTCGTTCGGGTGGAACCCGCGCAGCCCGAGTCGACGGTATGGGCATCGGCGGTAGGTGTGGTCTGCTTCCCCGCAGTGGAAGCACAGAGGACGTCGGTCGGGCGTTCGCCACACATCGGTCTTCCGGGGTGCACGGGGCTCCTGGCTGGCGTACTGGAGCTGGTCGTCGCGGCGTCGGTCGTGCTGCGGCGCAGGAGACTGACGTCGGGGCTGCGCGACATAGGCGCGAGGAGGAGGCGGTGGCCGTCGCGCCACTGCGGCGTAAGTTAGCGCGGGTTCTTCGGGGACTGCTGCGCTGATGGGAGCCTCTGGTTGAATGGCTCTCTGCACCTCTTCCCGCACGACCTCAGCGATGGAGAGCGAAGCTGGTCGGTCAGCGGCGGGTAGCAGCTTTCGCAGCTCCTCCCGGACGACGTCGCGAATGATCTCGCGAATGCCTGGGATGCTGGAGCCAAGGTCGCCACTAGACGGCCGGAGGGCAGCGAGGCCGGGTAGTCGCTGAAAGTGACTGGATCGGGCTTGCAGGGCACGCTCGATGTTTGTTGCCTCGATGACAAAATCTTGGACTGCTGTCGGAGGGCTACGGACCAGGCCGCCGAAGATGTCGTCTCTGACGCCCCGCATGAGGATTCGCAGCTTCTTTTCATCTGTGGCCCGAGGGTCGGCGCGGGAGCACAGGCGCAGAACGTCTTCCACGAAGCCGAAGATGGTCTCGTTGGGGCCCTGGGTTCTGATTCGCAGTAGATCCTCGGCTCTCTCTCGGCGGTTGTGGTCAGACTTGGAAGTAATCCGTTACAAGTAACGGGATTACTTGTAATTAATTACTTTTCTTGTAATTTAGTAATGAATCCGTTACTTTTTGAAAATGTAATTTGTAACGTAATCTCATTACTTTTTTCAGTAACGAATTACTGAAATTACTCGTTACAATTCTTCCGACCCGTCAAAGGTAGAAATAGAGTGGAAGAAGGGCGATGCAACGGCCTTCGCTCTTTTAGCATGGTAACACAAGACTTTGGTTAGGGAAAGGAATTCACGGAAAGCACGACAGCCCAGCCAGAGACCGTTTCTCGACTCGTTCGTACGGTCAGCCAGGCTGGGAGGATTTGACACTCTACAGAAAGGCAACAGGCTTCGACTTCTTGGAAAACGAACGGACGGCTGCGAGCTTACAAAAGAGCAGAAAACGAAGTGACCATAAAACCGTGGCGTGGGGTTCGTGTCGAGTGGGACCGTGGACAGAGTGACCGTGGCGCGTACGTCCGCTCCCTTCCTCCCCCCCCCCCCCTCCTCTACCCTCCTTCATCCCTCCCCACTCCTCCGTGCCTTGTTCCCCCAAAACAATTTTTTTTTTTTTTAACGAAACCGTGCTTTGCTTGTTGATGTTTCCGCCTATCCACACGCTCACCCCGCAAACAGAGAGGCAGCTCTAATGAGACCACGACCCTGCTCATCCTTGACAGCGCTGGGAAAGCTAAATACTGGCTGGGCCAACCAGCTATGTGGCTCCTGTTGCTTGACTTCACACTAGTGGATACGTAGGGCAAAAACAGGAGGAATGCGATGGTGGCAGTTCATTGCAACAAAGAAAAATCTAGCATCAACCCTGCTGTCAGTTTAAACAGTAACTTTCGACAGCAGGCAATAAGCTGGTCGGGGAGCACAGCAAAACGGCTTGGGACATACAAGATGAGCCCGTATTTTTAGAAACGAGAATGCTAGGGTTCTCGTCAGCGGATTGTGCCTGTGTGAACTTAGACCGAAATTTTAGGAAAAGGAAACATAGCCCGAGTTTTCTGAGAATAAACGGTGACTCACTTGGAGACTGGAGTTGTGAAGCCGCCTGTAAACGTGTGAAAGACATGGAGCGTGCTGTTCACTGAAAATTGGCCTGTTTTTAATCATTTCTAGACTGGAAAGTCAGTTCAGCTGAGAGATTGTGCAATAATATTTCGTGTGACGTCTTGGCTCTGATAAGTTTGGTGATCAAGAAAGAAGATCAAGTGGGTCATTCGGTCGGAGAACAACCTTCATCAAGGAGGAGTCTTTGAAATGTTCCCAGAGGCAAGTACCGCATCTTGGTCTCACAGCTAGTCCGTTTAGTAGGTAAACTAGCCCCTATTTAGGCAACATGCAGCAAACATAGAAAAATCATATCTTCAGGGAAATCGTGTTTTGAAGCTCGCCGACGCCAAACTCGGATTAATTCGAATGTTGTGCATGCGTGCCTCCACCGCCCAAGTGCATTCGTCGCATGTTCATAGGATTTAGTTCTGTCCCGGTTGGACAGCGCAAGGCTCACTTACCTTGAGCACCTGTTCAAGTTCTTTAAAGCTTTTTAGATTCGTTTTCCAAAAATTATTAACCTAAAATATTGGGTAGAAAGTAATTAAAATGTTTATTTCTGTTTTAATTTTGATGAGGCCCAACATTTTCCCCTTCGAACACGCAGTATAGAGTGTGTCTTTTTCGTATTCCTTTGGAGTAACGCAAAAGTAATCGAGTAAAGTAACGAAGTAATTAATCGATTACTTTTTACGGCGAGTAATTTGTCACGGTAATCCATTACTTTTTGGGCCAAGTAATTGTAACTGTAATTAATTACTTTTTTGAAGTAACGGGCACAAGTCTGGTTGTGGTTGATAAAGGTGCCCTTCAGCTGGCTCTTGAACATGTCCCACGATGCCAAAGAGGATTCGTGATTTTCGAACCAGTGCTTGGCGGTCCCCTCAAGTGAAAAATACACGTTGTGCAGGCGTTGCTCATCTGTCCAGCCATTGTGGCGGGCAACGCGTTCGTACTGGTCGATCCAATCTTCCACATCCTCGTGGGCTTCGCCGTGAAAGGGCGTCGGAGTCCGGGGAGTGACGGGCATGATGACGACGGGTGCGGTGGACATGGTCGGTATTTTCTTCCTCCGGTTCTCGGGCAAGAGACCCAATTCGGGGGACTGACCTCTGGTCCTACGGCTCCTTCGGGCTTCGGCGTCTTCGGCGAAGGCTAGTCTTCCGGGGCTCAGCACCTCACTCGGGCGGTGTGTCTTCGTAGGGGTACGCTTTACGGGCATAGGATGGTACCCCGCACCTCCACCAAAATGTCACGGAGGACAAGTGATGAGGCGGCGAATAACTGAAGAAACTAAACGTTTAATTGGGCGAACTTGTGCCCAAAAATAAAGAAGGAAACAGAAGATAACAATAGAGCGTCGCGGGCGTCGAAGTCGGCGTAAGCGCAGAGTCGAACGCTGGGGCGAGACTGAGTCCGGTTGGTTACGCGGAGCCCCTTTTGTGCACGCGTGGGCTTCTGGAACATTCGGCGCGCAGAACATTCTAACCTAGAACGAGCAACACGGTTCTCGAAATTACCAGAAATCTAAATTGGAAGAATAAATAAAAGATGCGGCGCTGCCCGGGTTCGAACCCTGGGCTTTCTGCGTGGAAGCTACGCGCGATAACCGTTAGGCCACGAGCGCGCTGCCTGCTTAATCAGCTGCGCTCGCGGCAATATTTGCCGCTCTTCTTGAAAAACGGTCATGCACCCCCGATGACCCCTGGGCAATGCATACCACTTAAAATATCACTGTAGAGGGGAATAGACCTTTTGCAATTTTCCCAAGCGCCCCGGCCTGCGCGCGAGGAATTGTGGGAGAGACTGTCCCTCGCCTGGCCGCTCTGCCTTGAGATCGCATTGCCTTGTCGCTTGCCTCCTCTTAATCCTCTGTTTTTCGATTTCATTAAGTACTTTAATTTATTCCAGTGTATTTTTTATTGCTTCTAAGTGTTTCTATTCGCTTCTGCGCGCGATATTTCTTGTATATATATATATATATATATATATATATATATATATATATATATATATATATATATATATATATATATATATATATATATATAGTATTTGTACCTTTATTTTGCCTTTTTCGACGGGAGTGCCGACGGACAACACGCGGCTTCGCGCGTCGTTCCCCGGGTGAGTACTACCGTTGCTACCGATTCCTATCGCGCTGTTAGCTGTTCATTTTGGTTTATTTGACCCGCGTGCAGTCGAGAGGAGCCGTTTATAAACACCCGCGCACATGTCATAGGGGTAGGCAGAGCTCTGAATCAACAATCGCGACGCGATTGTTGCAACATAAGGTCTACAGTGCAAATTCCGCCCCCAACGCGAGCGCTCTGTCTTCCGACAACGCTCCGACGCCTCGTGAACGCCGTGGGGCCCCATTAATTTGGACCCCGTTGGATGATGGATCGAGGACCAATGTTTCCATTGGTGGGAATTAAAAATCTGCTAAAAGGTAATATAATATCTGCCAGATTCCGCTACATTCTAAAACGTATTCGCTAAATTTCCCGCCAAGACCTATTTTATAGAAGAAAAAAAAAAACACATTTTGCATGATATAAATCTTTATTATTCTTAAAAGCTTCCAAAACTGTGAGAGCTGAAATAACATATAAAAGTGCATTCGAAAGAGGGCAACTAGAATACTAGAGGCTTCAGTGTTGCGGTTATCTTCAACCTCATCACAGATGAGGCTAAAAGTTATAAATGTTTACACTGAGGAAAAAAAAATATAAAGAAAAAAACTCACAGGTCGCAGACACATCGAGGATTTCTTCGTCAACGCTGTCGTCGTCTGACACCACCTCAACAGAACGGCTGGTACTTGTTGAGGGACCAGGAAGATATCCCGATTGCACTTACAACCGTCATAAGAAGTTTGTAATCGAAACAACCTTTCTTGAGTCCCTTCAGCACCGCTGTTACGACGAGGATGGCGTTTGTTGTTTCAGGCTTCAGCTTGTTCCTCAGTTTGGATTTTACTATGCTAAGCTGACAAAGGCCCTCTCTACTTCGGCATTTCAATAGGCTAACACCAGCATCTACATTTCCATCATCTACTGCACTCCCAATTTTGGCTTGTATTAAAGCTGATGTCTCCCTTTTCCGCTCTTGGAAGTTCTCCCATTTTGATGCTACTTCGGCCGGCAAGGCTCCCCTTTTCTTTACCCACCTATGCTCCCTAGATGTCTTTTGGCGCTGCTTTGACCTCCTTATCTCACCAGCTTTTTTATTTGTGTCTTCGTTTTTGCTTTCCTCTTTGTCTAATTCGATGCTTCTCTAATTCTCTTTTAAATATTCCTATTAAATCATAATGCGTCCATTCTCTTTCTGCTTGTTTCGAACTTTCGATACTATGTTTTCAATACTTTTAGATACTTTTTGTATTTGAGTTTCACTTAGTTCCGGTTACCCGCTCGTTCCTGAGCTTGGGAAGCAGATGGCGACCACCAGTGATGCTTGACGCGGTTTCGAAAAGGGCCCATTGGCCACTATAGTTTCGCTTCAGTCATTGGCTGCTACTGAAATTAACAGAAAGGGCATCACGCGGGGGAACTTCTTGAGTATTTGTAAACTCTTGATCTCTGGACACAAGATGTCAGGACACTCGTGCATGGGGTAAATCCCTTTCATGTTTTAAAAGTAGTGCAACGTGCGTCGATGCACGAGGCACGTGCAACGTGCAGCCCTTGGGAAGATCATGGAGGCACAGCGCACAACCAACGTTAATAAACACTCAGTTGGGAAACTCACCCTCAAAAGCTGGGCCGCTGGTGTCCACCGAGACCGAGCTAAATACGATAACTGCGCCACCCTTTAGCGATGGGTTGAAGTTAGGGCTGGGCAATTGATCGATTAACCTTCCGATTAATCGATTAAGGCTTTAATCGCGATCAAATTTTTTAACCGGTTAATCGGTTTTTTAATCGGTACTCACAAAGAAGTCAACTGGACGCACGCATGGCTCTATCCTGGACTACCTGCTCGAACTAAGGATGACTCATGCCCCCCCCCCCCCCTAACGAAACGCGGCATGGCGTGTACCCGGTCGTTCTGTCCCGAGCGGTTTTCCGTTCCCAACCAGGTGCTATAGGAAGTATTCACTGGCGGCCATAGCTGTGTGCACGACTGCTGAGCGCGTGCTGATGGCGAGCTTCCACAGTTCTTTTGTAACGTGCATTTCGCACCCTCAAGATTGCCGGTCTTTGCAGCCTATTAATGTGGGCTCGTTCAGAGCATGCGCTCTAGACATCACCCACAAATATGGCGCCCAGTGAATACTCCTTATAGGGAGTATTCACTGGACGCCATATTTGTGGGTGCTGTTTAGAGCGCATGCTCAGAACGAGCTCACATATATAGGCTGCTAAGACCGACACTCTTGATGGTGCGGAATGCACGTTGCAAGAGAACGGTGGAAGCTCGCCATCAGCACGCGCTCAGCATTCGCGCACACAGCTATGGCCGCCAGTTAATTCTTGCGCTCACGAAGCGTCACGTGTTCGAGGATATACATTACAGTTTTGCCGAGGCCAGACGAACAAGCCGGGCCCGCAATAGACCATTTGCTGTATTACCCAAGCATCAAGGAGAATGCAGGGATTGGTGTTCCACGCGCCACACGCGCACGTCTTCCCCGTATAAAATATTCGAAGTAAATAACCAAAATAAAGCGTTGACGAACGCGCGTGCAAGATACAATTTGTTTTAGGTTTTTGCTTTGGAAAATTTACTACTGCTGAGGCCAGCACGTGCGGCGCGTGGAACACCAATCCCTGCATTCTCCTTGATGCTTGGGAAATATAGCAATAGGTCTATTGATCCCCGCGCGACCGCGAAACTTCACGTGTTGAGGATCTATAGGCAAGACAAACAAGCAGAAAAACAAGCTGGGAAGCTAACAACGCCATGGTTACTTGTTCCAGTATTCGGCCCGTAAAAATGGAGGAGTTCACGAGTATTAAAGGCTATCTCGCTGGAAAGTTTGGGTTTAAAGTAAACTCCAGCGGTGAAGTTTTTAACTCGAAGGAAGTCCACTGCATTATCTGCAACAAGCCGTTTTCGTACAGTGGAAGCGTAAGTTCGCTTCAGTGTCACCTACGAGCGAAGCACCCATGTACGCCGCTGGGCACCATGACAAAACAGCACACGACAAAACAGCACGCGACAAAACAGCACGGTCAAAATAGCACGCGACAAAACAGCACAGCGTCAAAACGGCACAGCGACAGAAGAGCACGTGCCAAAACACCACGGCGTCGAAACAGCTCAGCGTCAAAACAGCAAAACGACAAGACAGCACAGCTCCCAAAAAAAGGTGTTTCGTAAATTATTGCGGTAAATATTTGTAGACACATAAACTTCTCGGTTCTTTTCGGTTTATTGATGAAAATCAGTATACTGACAATAATGTAATATTTAAAAGCGTTTGTTTAAAATGTATGGTGAGTTAACCAGGTACTGATATTTGTATTTGTTGTGGCAGCCGACGCAACCTGTTCTGCAAGACGCACTGGGGCCCTATCGTGATCTGACATTATTTTCGTGGGCTCGTATTTGTACACAGGACGAACATGAGCTTCACTAACGCTTCGATTGGAAAGGCAAATATCAAAATCCAGAAATTTGCAAGCATTGTACTCAGTGCGATTTTTCCCCATTTTCACGACTGCGAGAGGTGGTAAATTTGCGACGACCACAGAAACGGCTATAAAACAATCGTATTTATTTCCTCCTCTAGTAGACGGAAGCTAGGGTTGTTAAAAGTGTGCGGCATTTACGGGCGCGCTTGATTTGCATTGTGCAGTTCACGATTAGATTTTCTTCTTCGAACAAAGAATTCGGCACACAAATCCCTATCAGGTAAAAAACCCAGATTTCAGCCTGAAGACCCCTGCGCCCCCGGAGCTTTTGTTGAAAGTTGAACCGACCTCGAAGACAAGCTGAAAACTGCGAAAGGAAGTGGTCATATAGTCAGGAATGAGTCGCATCCCCCCGCCCCGCCCCGCCCGCCCCCCCCCCCCCCCCCCCCCCCCACCCCTCCAAACGCCTTCGAAAATACTGACCTTTTTCAATTAATACTGACCTTTTCTTTTTCTGCTGACTATAAACGACACGGAAAAATCCGACAAACGCACCAACACGAGCTTCGCTGAAGGTCCGCCTGTAACCTTACGGGAATGCTTTACGCTAGATGATGATCGGTAACTCCAGTTGTGATAAAAATCGTTGTCCACTACCAAGTGCCGTGCCTTCCAAACTGTGGGTCCGACAGATCCAGTTTTTTTTTTTTTTTTTCTTTTTTTGTGGTTATAAGTTTAGTCGTCTTCAGCATACATTTTATTATGTGGACTGATACTAGTATTTATCATTGTAACTGACTCTTGTAGCCTCGTGAAAAGCACGAGGGAGGGTCGTGACGCTATAGTTTTTATTTTTTTTGGAAGGGGGGGGGGGGGGGGGATTCCGGGTTGCGGAGTTTGGTAAGCTCTGAAATAGGCAATAAATTCCTCTATAACCTAGGGACAATAAATGAAAAGGTCAAGGAGGTTCGATATTATTCGCCCAGAGAGAGGTGAAGAACGCGCTTGAAGTTGCTATAGACCTTTTTCGCATAACCTCAAACCAGTTAGTAACTAACGTACCCTCGACCTGGTACATTTTTGGATTGCCCGCTGACACAGGGTATGCAACCACCAATGGGCGGAAAGGCTTAAAAACGGACGTCGTGCATGAGTTAGTTCCGAGTGTTCCTTTTTACCGTGCTGCAATTTCCGAAAATCTACGGTTGTCTGGCTACCACTGCGTGGTCGTCGGATGGATAAATAATTTTAAAAAGCATAAGAACAATAGCAGAAAGTGTGCAATGAGCACAAGAAGCTGCAGCGCGAGTGTGGCTGCAATGTTATCGAGCTTCGCATTTTCCCCAAGAATCCTTATTTATGAAGTCAGTCGATTGCGAGCTTGAATCGCGAGAGATTCGTATCAGACTCAACGTAACGTTTAAGCTCACGATCACTTCGTCTACGACAAGAGGACCGATTTTAATTCCCGGTTCACGTGGTCCAATTAGGTTATCACTGCAAGCCCCATGGTATGTGAAAGGTATGAAAAAGTCAACATGCCACCACTCAAGATGGAGCTATCCGAGAGCTTACCTGCATAGACTACATTAAACTGCTCATATATACTTCGCTGTGGAAACTCAATCAAAACACCCCACCGTCTTCGTCCTCGTTCTCTCGAGGAGGCAAGGTGATGGCTTTACTACTTTACGGAATTCCTCCTCCTCCTGGATTCAACCGGACAAGCTCCAACAAAGTTATTGCAGCCCACCATAGCCAAGTCTAGCCAAGTTCCCCCCATACCCAGACCGTTGCCTACCCAGATAGCTGTGCTGCCAGAACTAGCCGGTATTTCTTTTTCTAAGCCGCTAGACGGCGTCGTCGGCGCCGCAATTCTCAAGATGGCGGCGCCGTTAAAGAAAAGGTCTATATGCATGCTGTTTTGTCGCCCTGCCGTTTTGGCACGTGCTCTTCTGTCGCTGTGCCGTTTTGACGCTGTGCTGTTTTGTAGCGTGCTATTTTGACTCGTGCTGTTCTGTCGCCGTGCTGTTTTGACGCTCTGCTGTTTTGACGCGTGCTATTTTGACCGTGCTGTTTTGTCGCGTGCTGTTTTGTCGTGTGCTGTTCTGTCGCGTTCCCACGCCGCTGCAGCAAGGACCATCCGCCAAAACGCAGACAACAATCAACGCCTTCTCATCCAGGCCCATTTCTCTGAAAAAAGAAGAAAGCATCGCCCAATTAAAAGGGATACTGAACCATAGAATTTAGTGTCCATAATAAGTGGCGCACGTTCTTTCCACGAGCCAGCAGCCGCCGGTGTGCGCGAGCACACGCCATAAGAAGTTTGTAATCGAAACAACTTTTCTTGAGTCCCTTCAGCCCCGCTGTTACGACGAGGATGGCGTTTGTTGTTTCAGGCTTCAGCTTGTTCCTCAGTTTGGATTTTACTATGCTAAGCTGACAAAGGCCCTCTCTACTTCGGCATTTCAATAGGCTAACACCAGCATCTACATTTCCATCATCTACTGCACTCCCAATTTTGGCTTGTATTAAAGCTGATGTTTCCCTTTCCCGCTCTTGGAAGTTCTCCCATTTTGATGCTACTTCGGCTGGCAAGGCTCCCCTTTTCTTTACCCACCTATGCTCCCTAGATGTCTTTTGGCGCTGCAATATATGGCTGCTTTGACCTCCTTATCTCACCAGCTTTTTGATTTGTGTCTTCGTTTTTGCTTTCCTCTTTGTCTAATTCGATGCTTCTCTAATTCTCTTTTAAATATTCCTATTAAATCCTAATGCGTCCATTCTCTTTCTGCTTGTTTCGATACTATGTTTTCAATACTTTTAGATACTTTTTGTATTTGAGTTTCACTTAGTTCCGGTTACCCGCTCGTTCCTGAGCTTGGGAAGCAGATGGCGACCACCAGTGATGCTTGACGCGGTTTCGAAAGGGGCCCATTGGCCACTATAGTTTCGCTTCAGTCATTGGCTGCTACTGAAATTAACAGAAAGGGCATCACGCGGGGGAACTTCTTGAGTATTTGTAAACTCTTGATCTCTGGACACAAGATGTCAGGACACTCGTGCATGGGGTAAATCCCTTTCATGTTTTAAAAGTAGTGCAAGGTGCGTCGATGCACGAGGCACGTGCAACGTGCAGCCCTTGGGAAGATCATGGAGGCACAGCGCACAACCAACGTTAATACACACTCAGTTGGGAAACTCACCCTCAAAAGCTGGGCCGCTGGTGTCCACCGAGACCGAGCTAAATACGATAACTGCGCCACCCTTTAGCGATGGGTTGAAGTATGAAAGTTGCTTTACATAGCTACTGCGTGGTCTGCGAGATGGCGCCACCGGCCCTTGCCCGACTCTACGTGCAGCCGTGCAGTTCCCGGAGTAGACGCTGCGGGAGAAATGGCGGCGTTGCGATCGCCATTAGCTCGGTTCTCGAGTACGGATCGGAGCCACTTTTTTAAATCAGGCTCTATGGCAGTTTCCCAACTGAGTGGTTCTAGTAACTGTGCGCACAACTGAGCTAGATTTCAGACGCCATGTTCTTCCCAGAAGTGGCAGCGGCACGTGTATCGATCATTTAGGGAGCATGGGGGGTGCCCGTAATGTCGTACTTCTCGTAAGCCTTCATCCCGTTGCCGACGCACCTTTCCATAAAAGCGTATGGGGGCGCGTTCATTGCTGTGTTTGTGTGTTATGCACGCGCACGTTCTGACTGGCCGCAATAGGTGAGCGGTGTTTGGCAACTTCCGGTTCTTTAGGAACTTTTTTTTAGCTGTCTGTTGACAAACGACGACGACGATCTGCAAGCCTGGCTAAGCATGGTTCTGAAAACTAGTTTGGAGGTTTCAGAATTATGCTTGCACATGGGCGTACCAACAAGGGGGGGGGGGGGGGGGGCAAGGGGGGCGCTTGCCCCTCCAGTTCTCAGAGTACGGGGGGGGGGGGGGGCAAGGCATGTGTTTTGCCCCCCCCCCCCCCTGAAACAGCCGCCACTGAGCAGGGCAAACACTGTCCGGCGGCGCCCAAGGGATACCAAGGGCACCGTCCCCCGGCACTGGGGGGGGGGGGGGGGGGGGGGCCTGGGGGGGGAGGGCGGAGGGGGGTCTGGTTTGCCCCCTCACTCCAAAACAAGCTGGTACGCCACTGTGTTTGCACAGGCTTGCAGCTCACTGTCGTCGGAACCGGAAGTGATTTTTGTAAACAGTGGAAACGTGTATAATCTGGAGCCGATATCCAGTCCGGGATAAATAAGGGCTAAAGCGCTGGATGAATCCAGCGCACTAGTGAAGCGGCCGCCTCACCTGTTGTTGTTCAAGGTCATCGCGACAGCGAGCGGTCATCACCAGGGGTCAAGGTCGTCCCGGTGATGCAACGCCTCCCGCTCGTCTCGTCCTTTGGTCGGTCCTCGCAAAAAAAGGCGGGTGTCCCCGAAAGACAGAGTCGCCGGCACCGCGGATCGATAAACGGAGGCCGAACCCTGGCGGCGGCCCCGTCGCATCCCGCGCCCGCGGTCCCACTCAAGATGGCGCCTGAGTGTGGGCGGACGTAGCGCCGGCGCGAGCGCCCGGCAGCGCCGCCTCCCTGGCCCTGTGCCAGCGACGTCGTTCGGCCGTCGCAAGACGTGTGAGAGCGGCAAAGCGCGGGGCCCCGGGGCTTCGCCGCCGAGCGAACGAAGAGGAGGACGAAGCTCGCGTCAAGCGACAACAACAGAGCCTCATGGCGGCGGCCGTCGGCCAGCGGCGGTGCCGACGCCGGCAGGGGCTCGCCGGCGAAGGTCGCCCAAAGGTCGGTGCCGCCATGGCGTCGTCTCCCGGCCGCTGCTATCTTTAGCAATCCCCCCTCACCAGCGCCTCGCGTCTCTACTATGAGCGAATGGCAGTCGTCGTGTGCTATCGGACTTGCGAGCTGTAGGCTGCGGGCAGAGTCCCTCGCCAGGCAGGTGTACTGCAGACCTTTCTTCCCGCCCATGGACGAGCGGCCCAGTGTGGTCCAGTGCCCGCCGGTCCGACAACTCGCCCCGGCGACGACGACACCGCAGGGATCCCAGTCCGCCCTGCTCGTGGGAAACGGGGCGGGCCCCTGGGAGCCCCACGCGACACAAGAGGGCTCGGACGATGTGGAGCCCACAGACACGTCGGCCAACTTCCTGGTACGGACGGGCAGGGCACTGTACGAGCGACTCTACTCGCTGCTGCAGGACGAGAGCGTCGACTGTGTCGACGAGTGCAGCGAAGAGATTGTCGACGAACCGTCGTCGACGTCTTCGCTAGACTTGGGTGATTCCGACAGTTCCCCGGAGCTTGGTGTCGACGGCCGAGTTTCAACGCCGCCGGCCGTTGCCAGCCTTTCCAGTGTCGCGGTCTCGTTGCCCCCCGACGATCTGCCTGCGAGCTACCCACCGGAGCGTGAAGTGGTCCGAGCAGCCTTGTCACAGCATCATTCGCTGCCTGACGACTCGTTTCCCTTTCCCATCGTTCAAGGTCTGGTGCGCCCCGGTGGTGCGTCGGTGCTGCTAAAAAATGGGAACTCTTCCGCGGATTTAGTCGAGGAGGCCTTCCAGGACGTCACTGATGGGCTTGCTGAAGAGTTTCGGGACGACGGCTCCTCTACAGATACTGGAGCCGAAGTCGCCGCCACAGACGCTGCCGCAGATGCTTGTTCCGAGGTCATCGCCACAGGCGCTGTTGCGTCGGCTGTCGACAGGCCAGATTCTTCGGTGGGAACGGGCATCGTTGAGTCGACTGAAGGACCAAGCAGCGCCGAACCGGATAACAAGCGTCCAAGGTCAAAGCGATTCGCCAAGCATCGCTTCCAAGAGGCGGCTCCTCTGAAACAGCGTAACATAGAGGGCCCACCTGCGGCACTGCAAGCAGTTACGCTAGAACCATACCCCGCTGACGGATCGCCAAGTTTTTTTTCATCGTCTGTTAACGACGTCCCATCCCCAGTGGACACGTCACCATCTTCATCCAGCACACCGCGGTCCCGAGAGGAGAGTGACGACGAGGACAGCGCGGGCCGTTGCCCTCTAGTCCGCAGCACCTCCCTCAAAACCGGCAAGAGTCCACCGGGAACACCGTACAAGAAAAAGATCGTCCGGTTCGCGGATGCCCTGGGACTGGACCTCGCAGCGGTGCGGACCATCGTCTCCGGCGACGTACCCAACATCCCTGCATCCGCCTTCTCTCACCTCCACCTCGAACGTCAGGTCTCACCTCCGCGGACATCGGGTCCTTCGCTAGTGCTAGCGCCCTTGTTCGCCCAGCCTGGGGCCAGCTCGGAGTTTTTGACGCGACTGACGGCCCAGAAGGTCTGTCTGGAGTCCGTCGTCGTGACGGGCTGCGCCATACACGCCGTCATCCGCGTCCTCAACGTTGCCTTCGAAAAGTTGGTGATTCTGCGCTACTCGCTCGACCAGTGGCGTTCCTTCTGCGACCTTCGAGCCGTCTACCTGCCCGGTTCGTCAGACGGGCTTTCGGACAGGTTCGGCGTTGACCTGTACCTGTCCGAGAACTGCGCTCGGCCCATGGTCCAGATGTGTGTGCGGTACGTCGTCGGGGATCGCGAGTTTTGGGATAACAACGGCGGTACCAACTACCGCTTCGAGTTTAGGGAGTCGCCCAGGGACGAACCTGAGATGACGCCTCTCATGAACTACCTTTAGCCTGACGGTGGGAACGTTTTGCTGCCGTGCGAGACGGCGCGGGTATTTATTCGCCAGGGAGTGGGGATGGGATGTACAATGGCATATCGGAGACGTGTGTGATGCAACTATAGGATTAGCAATAATAAATGAAGGACCGACGAAGCGCGCCAATCTAGGTTATTTTGCAAGGTGGCGGTGGTACACGAGAACGAAAGATTTTGCAGAAGCCCGAGTCTGGATGCTGCGACTGAAAGGGGAATTCTAGCGGCATGTGCGCGGTTCTAGGTCGTCCCTCGGCGTTTCGCCAAACTCGGGCTTCCAAAAGTGAAAGTGCTACTCTGTTCTATAGTGGCTCCGATGCTCATCAATTCTGCTGAGTCATTCTGCGCCAGTGATTGCTCGTCTCAAGAAAGAACAAATATAGAAATTGCCCGCTTTTGATATTGAAATCTCGAAAGTATGTTTCGAGCAAATACTTCAAAGGGGGTGTACCAGAGATAGTCTTATCAAAATTAAAATTTTCAGAGACTACGTATCTCTTGTTGACATCGGCGGTGCTGTTACGGACTCTTCGGGGTATGGCATTTGTTTATTTTCTTAAAATGAACCGATATATTTTTTTGTATCCGCAAATCCCAGACTTGACGAGCCTATCCTGCAGCGTTGGCGACTACGGTGTTCATTCAAAGTGTCCACAATTATAGGATCACAAAACGAAACTGGGAGTTTGATTGGTCGCTCACCTGGAAGGGAAACAAATATACAAAATCTAGTCAACGACACCACTCGTTCATGTGGTCCTATAGATGTGTGAAAACATTATACTATATGGCGTTATAACGGTATCTGGGTATTCACACTGATGTTCTTCCATGCAAATCATGCCGCGTTGAACTTATCGTTCGCGACAAGAAATATGTTTCAGGAGTGCGTCGTGTCACGGTGTACATGACGTCCTTTGTCGTGCGATTTTTAAAAATGTCGCGCTCTGCTGTTGATGTTTATCAGCACAGCTCGTTGGTTGAAGTTTGGGCCATCATTGATGAGCGCTGAGAGTGGATTGTAGTACATTTCTATATGGGTACACAGCACAGTAATCTGTAAAGTTGCGCCTCTACCGGTATAAACACTGCCTCGTGGCTGGCACCTTTATAGCCTTACATCGTCTTAAAGCTACACCTACACGCAAAGGGTGGAGCGTCGCTTACATTGAAAGGCAACTCCTGAGTGCTCGGTTATCCACGGGTATGGGTGACTCCTTAGGTGCGAGCCATAGACAAGCAAGCGTTTAGACCGGTACGGGCGTGAAAGTATCTACAGCGGTATCGGACGATGATTGCGAAATGTTTCGCAGGAGCTTGTCTCCCCCCTAGTCGCGGGCTACGGGTTTTGAAGAACGGTTGAAGCGTGAGTCACGCGTGCATTATGCGACCCTATTATGCAGGACCTGTCATTCGTTGGTTTAGCACCTGTTGTCAGACATGGATCGCTCATTAAAGAGGAAGATCTAGTTATGTCTGTTTTCTTGCGGAGTCATTGGCAACAAAGCGGCTTATCATGAACAAGGAGAGAAATGACACCAGCGGGAAATTTATGGTATGATGTCAGTTCGTCTATGGGCAATAGTAAGTTTTAATCTCGTGTGCGCAAAATCTTTGCGTACGCAAAGAAATAGCGTCGTCGCCACTGAGCATGCCCGGAGCCCAAACTGTGTCTTGGATTGGCACGAATGATATACGCAGTACTAAAACTCTCCATTTTACGATCTGATATGGTCGCGTTCGTCTCATGACATGTGCTCAAAGGTAAGCTGATACACATTGAAGAAACAATTAAACAAAGGGCAGCTCGAAGCGATGTGGGGCCAAATTGACGTAAAATTTACACAAATGTGGTTCTACTTACAGTAAAGAGGGTTCTACTTACAGTAAAGAGGATATTTAGTATAATCTTCAGAGAGTTCAGGGGCCTTATTTCACACGCAGGAGAATGCAAGGTTTACACCGAGAAGGTTGTACGATTGTACATGGCCCATTTGCCAGACTTGCCCCGCATCTGTACGCTATGTGACAGATCGTATGTTACCATTTGTTGAAATGAACACATCTCAATCTGTGATAGTTATACAAGAGCACGCGGTTCATAGGTTCCACCAGAACCAATACTGTTTTCAACAATTTTTTTTTTTTTTTTTTTGCAGTCAAATACGATCTTTATTTTGGGGCCAGACGAGAAGGTATAGAGCTGTTAGCTTGACAAGGTCTGTATTTCCGTCCTTTTGCAAACAAGAGAATTAGAAGGAAAAAAAAAGAAAGAAACATACAAGTCTTGCTATGCCTTCTTAAAAAGAACGCGCGAAGACGAACAAATACATGAAAAAAAAGCAACCAGTTTACTACAACCCTGTAAATGCACTTCATTGGGAAGAAAAAGCTAATACGCGACTGAGTTGGTAGAGCAGTCAAGCCTAGTTCGCGCGCAACCTTGACTCTACCATCATCTTTCATTGCCTCTTTACCTTCCCCTCTCTCCCGAGCTTTTCACTTCATTGAGAAGTGGAGAGCGGGTTGGACGGGAAGGGAAAGAAGGAGGCAGTCAAAATTAGAATCTTAGAATACCCGCGACGGGTGCAGCAAATCAACGAAAGACAAGATTGACCTCAGGACGTTTTTAGGATATTACCTCCTCTCCTTCAGCCGGGGAATCCAGCCATGGACAAAATAAGCTAAAACGCATAAACTTTGAGTTAAACTGTGAATTGCACCAGCTCGACATCGCTGTCCGCCGCTCCTTAAGAACAAAAAAATAATTCCTGCAAATCTGCAAAAAAAACATATATATATATATATATATATATATATATATATATATATATATATATATATATATATATATATATATATATATTTACGTTAACGATTGGCTCGAGACTCCAGTTTCGACGGATGGGGGAATGCAGAATTTTAAAGTTCGTTGCGTGTCAGCTTTGCTGTTATGCATGTATGTAAAGTATTAATTACTCAATTCAATATATGACGTCATCGTACTGTGCTGGTATCGAATCCCGGACAAAAGCTCACCGGACAAAAGTTCACCAGACAGAAGCTCACCGCGGACAAAAGCTCACCCATTTGTTAACAGACCCGGACAAAAGCTCACCAGGAGAAAATTTCATGTTGGTCTTATAGAGAAACCAAGGTTAGAGAAAAAGGCGATGAGATTTCCTTTTAGCGAATTCGGCCACCGCGAAGCGGCGTGTACGGTAAGTCAGGTGAGTTAACATTTTTGTAATGAGCCGCCGCAGACTGCCGCCGCCAAGCGGCGGGAGCACAGCAGGGTGCTTGGGTTAACACGCGCACCAGTGATACACGCGCGAAGTAGAAAAACCTTTTTAGGGGCGAAGCTCCTTAGGGGCTAGCCATGTCCGTCCGCCGTCCGCCGTAGGCCCGGCGTCGGGTGCTCGTGCTTCTGCTCGTGAGATCACGTGCTCACGAGCACGTGAGCACATGCTCACGTGCTCGTGTAGGGCAAAAAAAAAAATTGGAAAAAAAAAAGATGAAAAAAAGTATGAAAAAAGAAAAAGAAGAAAAAAAAGAGTAGGGGGTTCTGAGATACCATCCCATCTGTCTGCTTAAAAAAAGAAAAAGAGAAAACCACACATTCTCCTACTGACATGAATGAAAAGGCTCAAAGCAAAAGAAGAAAAAAAAAAGTAGGGGGTTCTGAGATGCCATCCCATCTGTCTGCTTAAAAAAAGAAAAAGAAGAAAACCACACATTCTCCTACTGACATGAATGAAAAGTCTCAAAGCAAAATAAGAAAAAAAAGAGTAGGGGGTTCTGAGATGCCATCCCATCTGTCTGCTTAAAAAAAGAAAAAGAAGAAAACCACACATTCTCCTACTGACATGAATGAAAAGGCTCGGCATGCTGCGGCTCGGCGTCTACGCAGACAAGCACCATCAGAGCTTCG
This sequence comes from Ixodes persulcatus, assembly GCA_013358835.2. Classification (NCBI taxonomy): domain Eukaryota; kingdom Metazoa; phylum Arthropoda; class Arachnida; order Ixodida; family Ixodidae; genus Ixodes; species Ixodes persulcatus. The sequence continues at coordinate 135,469 of JABSTQ010010466.1, forward strand.
CCCCAAGCAACATCATTCACCACGTGGAGATGCGGTCAATTTTTTTAAATAGCGTCCTCTTTTCGATAAACGGCATATCTCTAAACTGAGGCTCTACTTTCTATAAACCGTGCTTCAATAAAACGTGCCTGTTCTCTAAAACACGTTTCGACGAAATGGCATTCGATCAACCGTAGTAAACCCTTGCGTGGGATGGGGTACAAGTTCACCTAAAAATGGTGCACTGTCCATCGCGTCCGCATTTTGTTTCAGCCCGTGTTTCGGCCTGGTAGCGAAAAAAAAGAATGAGGTGAACTTTTGTTCGGGTTTGTGAAAAAACGGGTGAGCTTTTGTCCGGTGAGCTTTTGTCCGGTGAGCTTCTGTCCGGTGAGCTTTTGTCCGGTGAGCTTTTGTCCGGTTACCCTGGTATCAGAGTGTAGAATAAAAATCAACACGATCTAAATCGGACCAGATTCACTATGATGATTTAAATCAAACCTTTCCCGGAAACAAAAATATTTCGAAAAATATACTTATATATTTCAATTGTTTGTCCGCTATTGATGTTTTCTATGTGCGTTTGTTTCGTGTTTAAATCAAAGATTCACCAAGCAAGAAAGATTTATATAAGGCTGAACTCCAGCTAAGAGAAGTGCTCTAGCAAATCGGTCTTTGAGCTTGATATCTACCTCCCACTCTGTTAGTCAGCAACGTAACGTCCTATCCCACAAAAAAGAGGACGCAAAAGAAACGAAAACTTAAAAAGCAATGTCATATTGCAACCAAACCAGAATTTAAAAAAAAATAATAAAGTTTATAACTAAAAACAAATTCAAGCTGGTTTGGTCCTAGTATGGCGGGGATTACAGAAAAAAAAAAAGTGGCGAATTAAACTGTACTTTACATTCACAGTAATTCTTTCTTCCGCATTGTTATCGGTGATCGGACGAATTGATGAATCAATCTGCCATGTTGAGAAATATATTTTCAGCGATAAAGAATCACTATTTTCTAGCTTACGGCGATTTAAATCAATAAAACCGATTTAAATCAAACAAACCTGACTAATTTCATTAGATTTTTTTCTTTTTTATGCCGATTGGTGGCAATTTCTTGTTTTCGCATAGAAAAAACAAATTCGGAGGTGCTAAACGCATTCTACAGAGGTAGACACTCAGCAACAAGACCACCGCAATGGAGTTGGCCGCAGCTGTCGCCATGCATCGTGGGAACTGTCGTCTTCACAGGTTACAATACCGCCGCGGGTGTGCGCGAGCAGAGCACTAGAGTGCGAGAGCTGTCTCGTGCACCGTCGCCTACCTCCCGGGGACCACAGTAATGGCGCCATCACGCATGCGCGGAATGCTTAGTGAAATATCGGTCTAAGCCAGGAATGCCCGTACTTTTTGGCTGAGGGCTCGGATCGGGAATGTCTCGAGGTTCGGAAAACAAATAAGTAAATATATGCGAAGAAAAACGAAAGAGATAATTCTAGATAAACATATCGGCACACAATGAAAAAAGTAAACATAACAAAAAAACACGTGTTCGTGTTATATATATTATATATTGTGTGTATATATATATATATATATATATATATATATATATATATAGATATATATATATATATAATATATATATATATATATATACAGGGTGTTGTTTTTTTTAAGCTTAACAGAATTTTTTAAAACAAACCATGAAAGCTAGGTTAATGCGGTCTGCGCAGGTGAGTTATAAGGCCAGGGGGACATAGTAGAGCGGACTAATCGTAATGATCAGTCGGCTAATTAGTTAAAATTCGTTAATTAACTTTTTAATTAATGAAAATAGACATATAGTTCCAATTAGAAACTTGCTCAGCGTCATCGAAAACCACTAAATAAGTAATTTCAGAAATACTTTGAACGTGTGAGAAGCGTAGTAGTGCACGAAAGTTTACCACTCGTGGAGCAGGTACAAGCTGGGGCTAGATAAGAGACGGAAAAATTGCGCGGGCGCCTTATCGCAACCGCTAGCTTTGTACGTGCTCCACGAGTGCTAACTTTAGTGCACTACTACGCCTCTCACGCGCTCAAAATCTTTCTGATAATTACTGATTTAGTGGTTTTCGATGACGCTGAGCAAGTTTCTAATTGGAACTATATGTCTATTTTCATTAATTAAAAAAGTTCATTAACGATTTTTAACTAATTAGCCGACTGATCGTTACGATTAGCCTCCTATAATATGTCCCCCTGGCCGTATAACTCACCTGTACAGACCGCATTATTCTAGCTCTCATGGTTTTTTAAAAAAATTCTGTTAAGCTTAAAAAAAAACACCCTGTATATATAAGGTTTTTTTTAAGCTTTAGATTTGTTTTAAAAAAGTCGTGAAAGTTACACTTAAGTGGTTTGTGCGGGTGAGTTATACGGCCAGGGGGACTGGCTAATCTTTGTGATAAGTCGGCCAATTAATTAAAATTTGTTAATTACCTTTTTAATTAGTGAAAATAGACATATGGTTCCAATTAAAAAAGTGAAAGCCGTTTACAACTCCCTGTAACGCCGAATTGGAGCGCAGCTCTTGAGGAGGTGGAAGGAAGGGTACTCAGGGGAGGGTATACCCCTCCTCCTCCTCCTCGTCCTCCTCCTCCCCTCATTCTTCAATCTCCTCCGGGGGGGGAGGGGTCACGTGACCTAGGAGGGAGGGGAGTCACGTGACCTTGAGGGGGGGGGCTCGCGCGGTGCATTATGGGACATTTCCCATATTGCACCTCGGGGGGGGGGTCACGTGGTCTCAGGGGGGGGGGTGGGGGGCTCGCGCGGTGCATTATGGGAAATGTCCCATAAATGCACCGCGCGGTTACGCCGACGGCGACGCCGCTCAAGCCGGAAACGGGCGCCTAAGAGCTGCGCTCTAAAGCTTAGAGAGCGTCATCGAAAACCACTAAATCAACTCTTTTTAGAACGAATTGAAGCTCGTGAAACTCGGGGGCGTGCCAAAGTTATCACTCGTGAAGCTGGCGCAAAGCTAGCAGTGGCGGAACGCGATAATGATGTAATCATCCGCGTTCCGCCACTGCTAGCTTTGCGCCTGCTTCACGAGTGACTTTGGCGCGTCCCCGAGTTTCCCACGAGCTTTAAGTCGTTCTAAAAAGAGTTGTTTTAGTGGTTTTCAATAACGCTCAGTAAGTTTCTAATATGAACCATATGTCTATTTTCACTAGTTAAAAAAGTTACTTAACGAATTTTAATTAATTAGCCGGCTTATCGCAAAGATTAGCCACCCACATAATGTCCCCTAACAGACTGCGGCCAGCCACGGGCCGATCAGAAGACCAGCGCGAGCCTGCACGGGCGTTCGTGCAGCGAGTGCTCCAGTCAAGGCAGTCAAGGCTAGCCGCTCGCGCTTGCACAGCCTTCGCAGTTAGTCCATGCTAAGGTGAGACGAAGTATAGTCCCCCATCCCCTTCCCCCCCCCCCCCCCCCCTCCCGTTTCGGTCTCCGTGAGCATCGCACCGGCATGCGGTCGTGTATCACTACTACCCGATGCACGTCAAAGGCCCCAGGCTAGCAATCGTGGAATCTGAAGACGGGGGGGGGGGGGGGGGGGGGGGGGTTCTGTCGGGCACTGTTAGTATAACATTAGTAGGGATGGTGGGAACGTCGTTCCCCTCCTTTCCTCTGGCACCTCTCTTCCCTTCATATCCCTACTAATATGCCGTCGTACTGAACCGGCTAAATTTCTCGCCTACAGAGGGGACACCGGCAGGCGCCCCTTTGGGGCCGAGCAACTTCCCACTGTCTAAACATGCGCGGAATTTCTATTCAAAACAAAACTGCACGTTCGTATACGCACGCGCTCGGGAAACGGAAAACCTCGCCTATTCCGTTTCCGTGGCACCCTTTTCCCGGCACGAGCGCGGCTCGCATCCGCAGTCTCGCCGCGCCGTTCTGGGAAGCATTGCCGCGCGGAATATGTGTTGACATCAACGACGAAAGACCGATGCTTCAGTAGTGAACCGAACTCGAAAGCATAAACTCGCTTCATTCCCAGCCTCGACCAGCGCCTCAGGACGAGTTCATCGCTGTGTTTGCGCGTTTCAGACGAGCGTTTCTTTCGCTGGCCGCAGTCGCGAGTGCACATGTGGAGTGTGCACGCAAGTGCTGTGTGTTCGTTTACACAGCCAGACCCAGTGAGGGCCTCCACTGCATAGATGAGTGATATAGCCCGCACAAAACCACGTACTGCTAGCTTAAGGGTCTTCAACGTGCATCACCACAGTATAGCGATACACGAACACACACGTGTTAATAATAATACATTTATTCCTCACGTATAAGCATGGTGGGTGGCAGGCAAATCAAGCTGTCCAAGCAGCTTGAACGGTCCCCAACGCCCCCTACAGGTTTACGGCAATGGGGAACAAACAAAAATAAATATATTAAATACTGTACACGAGCCATTATACACGACACAATACTTATCTCGTTGAAAAAAAAAAAAGGCAATAGACAAAACCGACAACTGTTTACACAGAGCAAACATAGGATACTCGTCCAAATCGAAACGGGCAGGGGCAACACCACCTAGAATATAATCGAGACCTGCGAACATCCTCTTTCCTCCATGGAACGCTGTCAGAGTCGGAAGGCGTCGAGCGTCCCCCGACACGTATAGATTGGACGCATCCGAACGCTGCCGCTGCACTCGTGCGATTGAACCAAGATCATTGCGCGTTCTGCAGCTCGAGCTTTCGCTCCACGTGCCCCTAAATCTGAGGACTACGGCCTCTCAAGTCTCAGAGACGCGACCGACTGTTACCGGCTCCCCCACGTGCTGGCGGCCATCAACACCCTCTTGTATACCGGCCCAGAGTCACCGCAGTTTACAGAGATAGCTGTACGGGAACCTCCCCGAGAAATTGCGTGGTCGTCCTTCGCGAATATACTCCCGCTGTCTCGAGGGTGCACTCGCAGCAAGAGCGGACGTCTCAAAACAACGAGCACGCGTTGGAGCCGGGCGTTCACCGCCCCGTTGTGCCAGCGCTCGTGTGCAAACTTCACTCTCAGAAGAAAAAAAAAAGGGGGTATATTCTTACACTCTCTGTCCCACATAATACACCCCGAAACTTTACTTGGATATAAATCGCACTGACGTTAAACCGACGGTACCAACTTTCGCGAGGCGGCTTGATAGACGAGTTGTACAACTTATTAAGAACTACGTGTTACTGACTGCAAAAAAAAAGTAATCGGGGTTTTCTTGGCCCTATCGTAAAACCTCGGTGTTTTTGTTGTTTTTTTTCTGTAGTTTTTGGTATACGTACTTTAGCTGTTTAATAAGTTATATCGCACCGCTACCAAGCCCCTCGTAAAAGTTGAGGCCGTCAGTTCGACGTGAGTGCACTGTACCTCGAGCTGAAGTTTTGGGGTGTATAATATGGGACAAAGGGTGCAAGGCTACACCCTTTTTCTTTAGAGTGTTGCAGGCCGTACGGCTAGACCTTGGAAAGTATGTAGCGGGTTCGAAGAACGATTGCGGCGCGCCGACGACACTCGCCGTCGACGGAGTGCGGATCAGGCACGGTATAGTGGAATTTAGAGCGGAAGCGAAAATGGCGTAAAATCCTCGGAATCGTGCTCAGGAGGACGCGCAGAAACGACAAGGACTCCGCAATGACAGCGAATTACGCGAGCGGCGAGCTGCTGTCACTGTGACACACGTTACGCACCAGCGTAAATGCGCTCGGATTTTGTTATATATATATATATATTTTTTTTAATATGATCCACACCAGGGGGTTCTGGACCGCGTGCGACACCCTGCAGCGACGACGCAGCACTTCATCTGGGAATGTCTCTCGCATGCCGCGGCCCTCTCCGACGCTTTGGCTGCCATCCCGGAAACAGAACGCCCCGACACCTTCGAGGAATGGATCCTCTCACGGGACAAGCCTCCGCCGACGGTGCGACTTCAGTGGACCCAACTCCACACTTTCTTCTACGCGGAAGGCTGAGGACCATCGATGTCCGCAAACTACCTTTAGCTTTTCCCCCGCCGCTGCCAACGCCCTAAGCAAGAGCAGCCATCTAAACTGGACTCAGTGAGACGGCCGTTTGAGCTTTTCGCGACGGGTATGAATTATTTAGGAGGGTAAGAAAAAAAGAAAAAAAGAGGGTTTCATTTTTTTTTATTGGACTCTGCGGTCATGCTTGTTGATGTGAGACAATACACCCCATAAATATTGCACCATTTCTCTACCAGGTGGCATCAGCCTGTTATTAATCTCCGCGCATGCGCGTACTAGTTAATGGGGCACTTCTGCATTTGAGAAAAAAAACAACACTTGAATTGCGTTCATTCGGCCTTTAGAATAACAGATATCACAATTATGTTTCAATGCGACGCGCTGGAGAGCCATAAGATCAATTTCAAAATAGGGCTGAAGCCCCGCCTCCCCAGCCTTGGACAGCCAAAAGATCCGTCAATGACGTCTCGTACAGCGACTGTCTTTCGCATTTTCTCGCGTTTAGCAAAACTTGCGCAGCAAATGGTTTGGGTATTCGGGTTCACGGGGTAAAAATACACTAAAATTCACTTCTAACTCTTTTTTTTTTTTTTTCAAGAAGCTCCGTAGCTCCCCTTAAAACATCGGTCGCACTTGTGCAGAACTTTAAACAGCGTTGCGTTAAAAGTTCGAAAACACAAAACCTGCAGAACTCAAACATCAGCGTCCACGATTACTTAGCTATCTCTTCAAATACGTTAAACCAAATAAAAATATAATACAAAATAAAATTTAAAAAATAGGAATGGCGGGGGAGAAGGACTCAGTGTGCGAAACCTGGGAACAGGAACTGTCTATAACGAGAAGAATGGCCACGCGTGCCGGCGCCCTCGAAGAACGGGTGGCCCAGACCATGATTCAGGCCATCCTAGTATCCAAGGTGGCATACGGGGTGCCCTTTTACAAGCTCGGCAACCACAACAAAACCAAGCTGAAAACCCCATTCAACGAGGCGAGAAAGTGTATCCGGATTTCCCAAGTGCACAAAAATCGAAAGCGATGCCGATGCCCTCTGTCAACGATATAGCGAGACAGCAAGAACGATAACTTTCGACTCAAACTCATGCACACCCCCCAGGGCAGGGTGATCGCAGAACTCCTTACATGGAAGATGGACGGAACGGCGATGATACCAACCCAGATACCTCCGTGGGAACGGATGACGGTGACGCCAAATCGCCCCATTCCGGGCAGGATGAACGCAGCCCGCTACCCCAAGAGAAGAGCGAAGTATGCGAACAGACACGACAAAGAAAGGGAAACCCCGGCCGGGGGAACGAGGATCTACTACTACACGGACGCGGCACGCGCGGAAGATGATGGCGAAATCCGAGCGGCGACAGCCTGGCACTCTCCGAGCTCGGGAATCACGGAGGCCAAATCTTCTTGACGGCAAGGAGATAGTATCGACCTCGCAGGAGGCGGAAGCGAGCGGTGGCAATGCAGGAGGCCATGAGAGACGCGGATCGAAGCGGGGAGAACTACTCAACCCTGAAAATATTCACGGACTCGCAGAACGTAGTAAGAGCGTGTGGAACCCAGCACGAAACTATAACCACACCATCGGGAAGATCTTCCGACTGGCCGTCAGACTCGCCAGGAACAAAAACGTGAAGACATCCATAGAATATGGATCCCGATCCACGCAGGCATCGCCGGGAAGGCATCGACCGGACCGCCACCGAGGAGCTATCGCGTTCCATCCCTCGGTAGAACTATCGAAAGAGGCAAGGCCATTGCGAGGAAGGAAGCGCGCAAAAAGCTCAACCAAAGGGGAGATCCACCCGAGGGATGCATACCGCCCGAGGGAGGTCTCCGAAGGTTCCAAACCGTAAGCCTGCGACGGCTACGAGCAGGGCGGCAAAAACACCCGCCCGTCTAAAAAAAAAAATAAAAAAAAAACAAATGGGATGACGCCAAACGTCTCAGCAAGGTCCCCGAGCAGCTTCCAGCAGGAACCGGACTCGTGCCCTTTCCGAAAGGCGGACGTGGCAGCCGACGGAGGACACCTCCTGTGGGAATATGCGACTTTCTCAGAAGAACGATATGCGGCCCCCGACGCACTCGAACCGCAGGACAGGCCTCCCATATTCGATGCCTGGTTCCGACCGGTGGGGGAGGAACAGCGAAGAAAGACGTCCAGCCTACTCTCCTTCCTTGGAGAGACTGGCCTGACACGGTTGCAAGTCCGGCTTCAGAGCGCCGCCATCTCGCTCAGCGCGTCATAATCCGATTACGACGCCTTAGCAAGCCTTCGTAGTCGGATTATGACCCAACTGAGCAATATGGCGGCGCCCTGACGCCAGACTTGCAAACGCGTAGTCTCCCTCTACCTACACCTAGCATTCATTTTCTTCCACTCCTCTCCCACCACCACTCCCTAGACCTGACCCTACCGTAACGTATAAATCGTCAGTGCCAGAATCTCACGGCCTCCTCCACACCACAGGGGAACGGGCCCAGGCGATCGTTGTTGATTCTGATCTTCTCTACCACCTTATAAAGAATCAATAAAACGTTTTCTCTCACCCACTCAGTGGTTTCTATACGCCATTCCAATATTTACAAGTCCTCAGCCCAGCGTGCGATCTCCTCAACCCAGCACGCGCATGTTACGAACACTGAAAATAGAACCGGCGGGGAGCCCTTTTTCGGAAAGGTCTATCCGTTGCGTGGCTACTTGTCATCGTTGAAGCAAAATTAAACTCACTATAGGACGTTACGGTGAACTGTTGGCCAGTCGTGGAAGGCCGACCACAGCCCCGCGTTTCGTAGCGCACGTCGCCGTGGAACCTCCAAGAACAGGAAAACACATTCAACATTCTACGTGCCTTACAATCGTCCCATCCATTGACCGTGCTAAACAGGCCGTGAACGGGGAGCAGGAGTCCGCATCACGAGGCTGCATTGGCGGCAATTCGTCGCCTGCAGAGACAATTCGGGAAGTCGGGCTTGCGCCAAAGAAAGGTCAGGGACTGGCTCTTTTTTGCAACAGCTTCCCACACCTGTGCCAATGGCACGACGCTATTTGTGGAGCACAACATCGGCTTCCGAACCCCCCCCCCTTCGGAGTTGGCAGGAGCCAGTGGTCGCAACGGACGTGCCTCGCCGCAGGAATGCTTCTGCCAGACCCATTTCTGGAACGCCCCACCGTTACGAAAGCGACGACCTGCGAACCGCAACAGCGAACAACACAAAACAAAAGAATTTGGGGGAGAAAAAGAAAATACCCCGAGATGTCACGCCAACTTTTTCTTCTAAATGCGTCGAAAATTGTTTCAGTATTTCAATCAAAGCACAAAGGCATTCGAAGTTACGAGAACTTGAAAAAACAACATCAACACCAAGCTTATTGGGAGTTTTCAATGAAGTCGCACGCCTTGCTAAAAGGTTACGAGTGGTCACGGCCATCACGTCATAATGCGCATAAAAAGAGTCCACAGACTTTTTTAACTCCATGTTCCACTGAAAAATCGCGTGTTTGCGCGTACGTGTACGTATGCAACATTTGGAAGCAACAAAGTGCCAATCTGCAAAATTCTTGACTCACACTGTAGTATGGAGATATCACAGCTTAGAAGGTTAATTTTAATTCAAACTCGTACACCGTTGCCAAAAAAAGGTAAGCAATTACGCTCGCAATTTCCCAATGATGAATTGTAATAAATTACAGTCGCGATTACTTTGCAATAGAAGTCCGTTAGGCGAAAAACTAATCAGTTGTTTTCCGTGGCGTTACATTCAACCTTAATGTATTCTTTTCGCGGAACATTACTGATTTACTCTTTTATGAAGCGCTTTTACAACTTTTTCCTGTTTAGCTTTCCTCCTCAACTCATAAATCGCGCATTCCACCAAAGAGTTCAAGAAGACGGAAAGGGGGGAGTCCCCTGTTGCTCGGACTCTCGCTTGTGTAGCCGGACACAGCCATTGTCCCCCTAGAAGATTAGCCCGTCGCTCAAAATTCAGACAAAAGTTGCTTTCCCCACCCCGTTCACCCCGAAGCTGACAGCGCTGTGGAAGCTACGTGCTCGTTGGCCCAGTTACACTTTTGCCACGTGATCACGCTCTCGCGCGCATACCCACGCGCAGAGAATGAGGTCAGGTGATGAAAGGAAAGCGGCTGATTGGTCCGGCAAGCGCGTAGCTTCCACCACAATGTCAGCTTAGGGGTGAAGGGAATAAGTGAGATCCGGTGCCGTGTGACGTGCATTTGGGCCCGGTGACGCGCTGCGGGGGACCGGTGACGCGCTGCGGGGGCCCGGTGACGCGCTGCGGGGACCGCGGATGTATAACAGTGAAAAGGCAGAGAGCTTACGAAGGGAAGGAGGTACGAAATAGTCCGCTGTGTTTTCAAAGTTTCGTACCGAAAGTCAGGTTTTTGACTTTTTACCTTTTTTTTTTCTTTTGGCCCACTGAACGATGTGCTATTCGTTTCAGCTTCCGTCGGAGCGCAGCCAAAGGCTGAGGGACGGTTCGCAACTTCGAGAAGGGCATTCCTACGCACCACAAAATAGTCTGCAAGAGTAATCTTTCTAAAATAAATGTTTTGTGCGTAAAAATTGCACAATATTCCAGATGTGTACTGCTGAGAATGATTTGCAACTAAAGGAATTAAATATTTGAAGTTTATGTTTTTATTAATATAAGTAAATGCATGTGGTTTGGTGAAAACAAGTACCTCCGCTGGCAACACGGCTGCTGCGCTCGGTTTTTCTGTGTGATTTTGTTCCCGTAGTGGCCGAATCACGTGCTTCGCTGCTTTCCTCACCGAGTCGCTTCAAAACGTCCTTTCGCAAAGGCACGTTTGGGCGTCAGGCGCGATTGGTCGTGATGAATGTCTACTTTCAAATTCGGCAGGAGACTCCGGCCGCGTCGTACCGCAAATGCGTTGTAAACACGAAAAGTGTTCGATAATTTAGATTACTCCAATTTACAAAAGAGATTTATACAACATATTTACAGTTTAGACATAGGGAGGGCTCTTGAAGGTTGATGTTGAAAAGTAGCGCAATGTTCGTCGATGCACGAGGCACGTGCAACGTGCAGCCCTTGGGAAGATCATGGCGGCACAGAGCAGCACTGAGCTAGATTTCAGACGCCATGAATTTCCCAGAAGTGGCGCGCGGCTCGTGCCTCGAGCATTTCTACAACAATGAATGGCGCCACTTTTCGTTGTACCGACCAACGGTTCCAACTAGGTTCTGCTCGCGCCGGTACCCTTTCTTCTTCTTCTCTTCTTAGTATACATGCTCCTTGGTCTCTTGTGAGGTGTGTAGTCGAGCGCGTATCCACAATTAGCAAGAAATGTCCTCAATATTTAATAAAAGGCGTCCGGACCATATACAATTCACTGATACGCGGCGAAATCAGGGCGCCCCTTTACCTGCCGATCACATTGAACTCCGAGAAGCTGGTTGAAAGGACTGCGCCTCGAGCCCTGGTATATCCAGACTATACAAAGAAACATTGCACCTGTGCATTGTGCTCGGCCGGGTCATCGGGCACCTTGCAATGTGTACCTACTACTTATATCTCGAAACTATGCCGAACAGGTGGAAAGCTCGGACGCAGACGCCAGCGGCCAGCCTACGTGTACTGACATCTCCTAGTGACTAAACTTCGGAGCCTGAAAGGGCACTGTTTAACCTATAGCAGACGATACCGTTGATACACCCGTAGCAGACGAAACACTCGGCGAGCGCGGGCGGCGCAGACGACCAGCGGCGCAGCGGAGTGATACAAAAGTGCAGGCGAGATCGCGTGACCTACTATTCCCAGCGTGTGATTGGCTCCGGCCACACGTAGCTTTGGCTGCGCTCGGACGGAAGCTGAAACGAAGTATAGTAAAATCCCAATATAAATTGATTTATTCCAGCCCAAAATTCGTTTCATGGGCTCTTTAAGCTACATGTGGGTGATTTGTAGATTAGCCTACCGTTATTTTATAAAGACGTACACGTTTCAAACGCCAAAAGCAGTTTCTTCCTCCGACAATTAAATAAGAACTAGTTCGCGCAGCGCCCAAATGAGGCGCAAAGCACTTTTTTTTTTTTATGTGAAAACGACAATAATGGAAGGAAAAGGAGGGCTACATACTTTTACCACAATATTTTCTTTACTTATGCAGATCTATAATAGCGAAATCCTTAACTTCGAGACTGTCTTTACAGTCCCTTATTGTTTAGAACTTGTAATTGGGCTAGTTGGTGAACGTTACGAAGCATGGTGTAAGGCGCCTGTGTGTGTGCCTTCTTCCTTGTGCCTTACACCATGCTTCCGTATTGTTTACTCTGAGAGTCCTGTTCTTCCGAGGAGACCGCAAAGTTGGTTGAAAGTTTTCCACTTTCATTCAAGTTTTGCCGTGCAGTCGCCCGAGAACCTACACAGAAGTGATCCGAACTGCTCGAAAGCACAGTGCATTGCACGTCGCGTCGTAAACAGGCACCCGCGGGTGGTTTCTTCGTTAAAATCCGGCCTTCCAGCGGTCTACAAGAGAAACCCATCATGGGCGCATTACATGTTTCCCCTTAGTTGTAGGCGAGAGAGCTGACGTTGGCCAGTGTCCAATGTAATCAGAGAGAGAGAGAGAGAGAGAGAGGGAGAAATGATTAGAGGGAGAAGGCGAAGTGAGGAAAGCTTCGAGCATCTCGATAACGCCAAGGCCTCTTTTTTGTTTGTCAACACACGTAACAGCGTGTTTGCGGTCGGCTCACTCTAGCTGTTTTACCGAAATTATTTTTTTTTAATTTTTTACGAACCGCATATTTTAACATGTGTTCCAAGTTTCCCTTTTTTTTACTGGGCCAACAAAAAAAAAATGTAACAAATTACAATAGGTTTGTCACATAAAGAACCAATGAAATTAGTATCGATAACATGTAATGGATGCGTAACCAAAGTTAAAAAATAAATGTACCAAATTACTTACACGTATGACTTAAATTTTAAAATTTCTTAAACAAATTTCAAAATTTTACCAGCTTTTTTTTTAACGATAGACCAAAAAGCGCCATACGACAGTACATATTTACACCAAATATATGAAGCCGTCATATGTTAGTTGTAGAATCTCAGACTACGCCTGCCGCCAACTTATTTTGCGCCAGGTAATTAGGACTAGGTAGTTGCAGTGCCCCAACGCTGCCGAAGCTACTTACAACCCAAAAAGAGATATGGCTGTGAAAGAACTCTTAGGGGTCCTTCGGCTTGTCTACATTTTGCACCCTTTAAGCACTCCCTAAAAGAGAGTTCTTCATCGCCCAGTTGCCTTTCTGGTGTGCCAGGGAGCGAGTGTTTGAGGCGAGATAAAGGCAAAAGCGTTCTTCACGAACGGAGAAAGTTCTTGAGGCGTAAGAATAGTTTTAGTGGACCGTGTCCCCCCCCCCCCCCCCCCCCCCTTCCCGCTACCCGGAACTCTACAGCCAAGGCCATCGGCGCGCAGGCGCAATGGCGGTTTCTTCGTAGCGGAGGGGGAAACACGATCTGCTAAAACTCCCTAATGTACGCGAGCGCGTGGCTTTTCGCGTTGCTAACCGACGATGGAGTCGACGTTAACTAGTCACGAACCAAATAGGTATATAATCAGGACACGCAATAACCGCCCGCTCCGCTCCGCTCGGAGATAACCGTTTATAATTCATGATCTCAGGTTCGAGCTTCTGCCAAGCCTCGTCAAAACCTCCAAGGGTTCGGCAGGCGACCGCTTCGCGCTCTCAGCGCCGACCGCCGCATCGTTTACTTTAGTCTTTAGCAGACGATAGTCCGAAAATAACGTCGGCTGTGGCTGGTTTGAAGCTCTGCGTTCGCGTGCGCACCCATTCAGCAGCGCTTCGTTGCCATGGTGACGGTGACCTTAGCAGACGAACCTCATCGTGCGGAAGGACACGACAGTGCGAGAGCAGGCGCGTGCTTCGGCTTTTGTTGTGCTTTTCAATGGGCGGAACGTGAACAAAAAGAGTTCGAAATAAGGGCTTCATGGAGACGGCCAATTTTCTCCAGCGCCTAATATTTCGACGTGTCTTACACAAAAGGCATGTTCTTAACTAAAAAATTGGGCTTGTTATTTAACGGCAACATCAGGCTAACTTACCGATGTGACGACATGACACTACAAGGGAGCATCCGTGTCTCTCGTGCGACAGAAACCCGAAGGAGGTGGTATCAGACATAGACGTGCCCTCTACGAGTATCACGAGAGCTTGGTCCCAAAGACAGCATCTATCCATTGTTGCAGACCAAGGTGACGTGCGCCGGACACTTATATTTATAAGCCCAAAGAGCTAACCCATGGCTGATGGCCTTTTTGTAAATCTTTAGAGGCAGAGAGCTTCAGCCCTGAAAGCTCTTTCACGCTCTCTCGAGCGAAAACAGACTCCTCCAGCCTATCAAGATCAACCATGAGGAGCATAAACGAAGTGTTTGCGATGTTCCACGTGCCTACGCTCAACACCTTCATTGTCGTCCTCCCCCCCCCCCCCCCCCCCCTCTTTTTTTTTTTTTTTTTTTTTTTTTTCTGAAAGGCACACGTGTGTTTTTGCTAAGATAGAGCGAAAACGATTGCACAGAGACGTGGCGTCGCATGCATGCCAAGAGACCTGGTTCGAGCGTTGTCTGAGAAAGTGGGTTTGTCCGACAGTAATCATGCGACTGTCTGTCTTGCGATTGCGCAAGGGCAGAGAAAACACATTGAGACACCGCGCTAAAAGCGGAGGGGAGGGGAGGGAGGAGGGGGTGCTTTCTCAAAAACCCAGACAGGCAGTGTAGGGTATTCTGCATCCGCAACACGGGGCATAAAACATGTTGCAAAACGTGGTCTGCACGTGGATGCGTGACAGGTCCGGTTGCTCGGGAGCAGGAAGAAAATAGCTCGAGCTGTGCCAAAACCTACTTTTATATTCGCACGGCGGGGCGTATCCTCGTAACATATAAATTAAGAGCATTGTCACGGAGCAGTTAAACTCAATTCTTGTTATTAAAGCGGTTCGGAGCCCACGAGTTAAATATGGAGGAGCCCTTTCGAAAGTCATGCTCCCTGCCGGAAGCCGTGAAATCCCTGCACAATGGCGGACACAAAAGACCAACGCCAAGGTCGCTGGCAGAAAATTTGTCGCCGTCGAGCCCCATATCCACAATACCTGAACACTTTTGTTTTTTTTCATCCACACCAAGAAGGAATACAAATAACGACAAAAGTACTAATCGAAACACACGCCGCATGCAGAGCGCACCGCGCTGATTTTTTTTTTTTTTTTTGTTAACTGTCTACATGTGAATGAAATACAACGCCACGTACATACAGCACATTTCATACTTTTCCATTACTTCTATATAGTAGGGTGTTCCCACGTCAGATTGTGCAATGATGATCCGGATCATAATTTTTATATTATGTAAAAAAAAAAAAGAAGTTAAAGTCATGCTTTTTGGGAGGCGTATTCAGCTATATGCGAACGCCGTAGCTAATTTTCATCAGGAGATAACTTCAAAGCTCAAGGCGTGGGGATTGCCAAGTTTTCGCTATGGCACTTTGCACAGCCGTCAATTTCACACCGAATCATGCACGTAGTAATACTGCTTCCTACTTATTTTATGAAAGGTTTACGACGTGAACACAGAATGTTAAAAGTTAAAATAAAAGATTTACTACATGCGAAAATGTTTACGAAACACGTCAACGCGTTTTAGACGTTTACAGATTATTTACCAACGAACGACATATGAAACGACACAAAATATATCGAAATGGTCATCTTTAAATGCATTTTACGAATATACAAGAGGGCTTCATAGTCAGTTCTTTTATTAATGCAGAAAAGCAACTCATTTATCTAACTGTGGCAAAATTGCACGCCAATATTTAAAAAAAAAAAAACTCTATTTTGCTTAGACGCTCTTTAACGGTTTACAATGACTTGAACTAAATTGTGATGGAGTGAAAAAAAAAAAGAAAAACTTCACTAAAATTGAGCTAGCTTGTCTTCGCTATAAACCAACACACTGTTTACAAACAAGCCCGCTTTGCCCACAACAGGTGTGGGCACTGCGCATGCGCAGAAGCCAAATTTGGGAGGAATGAAGCGTTAGCGCATGCGCAGTACCGACAGCAGCGCCACCGCGGTCGTATGACGTCAGCAAGTTGAGTTGGTCTATAGCATTGGGGCTTTGCCACGCGACGTTGGCTCCAGCTGCACATGTACGGCGCTGCTGCTTATACTGGGTGATTCAAGGAGCGGCCAGGCTCTTTAAATCGACCTCAAATTCGGTTTCTTAACCTATCGCGCTACGACTTTGTGCAGCGTTGCCCATAGATGGTGCATTTTTTTTGTAAAATTTGCAAAGAGCGAACTTACCTGAGGAAAAAGTAAAGAAAGAAAAAGGCTTAGCAGGCTTAGCTCCCATGGAAACTCAGCGAAGCCACCGGTCTTCAAACAATACGACGCCGTTTCGCACGGGAGACAAGAGATGGCGCAAGCGGTCGCGATGCCAACTGCCGCCAACGAACGAGCAGAAAGGCCACAAACACGAAGACAAAGAGTGTGAAACTCCCAGTGTTTGGAAGTACTTTAAGTGCACTCTACTTAAAGTACTACTTTAACGTGGTTTAGAAAACTTGTAATTTACTTGAAGTACATTCTTTAACAGTGTACCTGTACTTTACTTTTTTTTTTGTACTTTCTTAGCAGAGTAAAACTCCGGACTTCACATTCCCCAAGTTCCGTGAAACCTGTTTGCCATAGTAGTGGGGTATAAGGCGGCTCCCTATGGACACAATAGGTAGACAAAGGTCACAAAAAAGTGTCGTTTGGGCAAGCTGAGATTACCCTGTTGTTTTTGGCATCCGCTGCCCACTCTTTTTTTTTTTTTCTTGTTGGGGTGCGGATTTATGTCTTGTCACCAAGTCGGTAGAAAATCTCCAAGCTGCCGGGTGCCCGCGGGATGAGCTTCCACAGAAGTCGTCTCCTTTGTCGTTCTCAGAAGGCAATAATTATAACTCCATTTGTTCTGTAAAGCGATGAGAAAGGCACGAGGACGAGCGCGTCGGTCCGGGCAGTGCCTTCTTGCGCTCGGTGACATTAAAGACCGACGACCAGTTCGCGCTTTCCACTTTCCCCCGCTTCCTCCTCCTCCTCCTCCTCCTCCCCCCCCCCCCCCCCTCTACCCTGTCCACCGTTGCGTTGCCGTTGCCCGTTTTCTCCTCCCCCATGGTGAGAAGGATATTCTGCCAGAATCTCGAGCCTGGTCGTTCGCCTTTAAGCTCTTTCAAGGACCGCGCGCTTCTGAGTCAGAGTATAAAAATTTATCAACCTCTAAGAAAAAAACAAAAATGTACCGTTATGTGAAAATGTGCTATCGTCGTTCAAGACGTCATCCAGTCATTTCTCTGAGTGAAGAATGGCGGCTATAAGACCGATACAAATGAGTGCATTACAAGTTGATTGTGTTAAATAGTTTGTGAGCGAGAGTAGAACTACTACTCTGTGGCCACCTGACTTTATCCAATATTCGCCGCCATTTCCAAATACAACGGATGCACCCCCGGTTACCCCTGGGGCAATGTATATCAGTAAAAAAATAACAATTCAGCAGAGTTCCTTTCATTTATGAGAATAGAAACCTTCTGTTTGAGAATGTTTTCTGTTTGACTGTTTGAAAATGTCTTCTACAAGTCTCATGCATTTTAGCTCTTCTGGGATAAATGAACACACCAACAAACAAATAGACCTCAAGCACTGCATGAAACAAGATGTAACTCATCTGTCCTCGTTCCTCTCCTTTAATTTTGCATAGGCTGCTTTTCGTAAGTAAAATGTGGTAAAGGAATGGTAGAAACGAACGTTCACGCAGGTAGTACGTTGGGCAATCAGAAGAGAAATCCCTAAAGACAAAAAAGGAGATACATAAATACCGAGTAATCTGGGGTATTCACCATGAGATAATCCACAGTTTCATATATATTAGTTAATGTTCGCTCCAGAAGCCACGGGATGGGCTTCAATCATATTTGTGCACGGTACGCTCCTGCAAAACCTTCATTGAGAGGGGAGTGCACAAAAGCGAAAATATGGGGCGATTTCAGTAAAATTTTAGCATATGGTTCCCGTGACTGGGTTCCTCAGATTAACCTTGCAGATTCCCTGGGCTCGCACATTTTCCCAACCGTCCCTGCCCTAATTATTGCTTTTCCAGTTCAAACATGTAGATGTGAAACAGCGTGCATACCCACTGCACATTAGGAGGCCAGAAAGTCCAAGAAATCGGGGGGCATTCAGTGGATGTGAAACAGCCACTGATGCACGACTACGTTAAACACTTCCCACCATGAACATTATTGTTTACAAGGTCTGCAATCCTTTGCACCGCTGAACAGCATCATGTCCTCGGTCATCAATAATCAATTGAGGACCTTAATGATCAATAATCAATAAAGGAGAGCAGGCGAAAATCAGTTCACTTTGTGGGGGCCACTGGTTTCCCTTCCCCGAGAAGGCGTAAGCCGCGGACGTTCCAGGCAAAGCCGTCTGACTTCGAGCCTGGTCGCTCCGTATCGTGTCGGAGAGACTACGTCACCATGCTGACCTACTCTCTCGCACTCCTCCGCGCGTCTCCCGTTTCGGGCGGACCAGGGAGATCGCGCCCGAGGAGGAGTCGGGCCTGCCCTCCGAGTGGACGGCCGTGTGGTCGGTGAGTCTTGGATTGGACTCCGGGCAACGGGTCGAGTCGCGGCGCGAGCTCGTCCGACCGGCGATGACTCCACGATAGGGATTCCCCTGGCTCTGGCAGTCGGCGTCCGCACTACCGGTGGACGTCCGGCTGCCGAGAGCCCTGGCCCCGAACTCCTGCGACGACGGGTAGCGGCGTGAGCTCGTCCGACCGGCGATGACTCCGCTCGCAATTACCCCTTTGGCTCTCAGGTCGGCGGGCGCTGCGGGCACACTGTGTCCACGGCTCGCTTGACCGCAGTGTCTTGTTGGGGACCCCTGGTACTCAATAAACGCTGTTGGATACCGGGATCATCGTTGTTGGCACGGCGTTGACCGAACCCGGCGCGGCGACCGCCCTCGCTGGTAGCCGTCGGCCGCGCGGTGGGACGGGCAGCGGATTTCCCCTTTGAGCACCGGTCCCCAGACGTAAAGGTGCGTAATCCTCCCTCCTTTTATCCGCCACACATTTTGTGGGAATAAAAGGAGGGAGGATTACGCACCTTTACGTCTGGGGGGATCGGTGCTCAAAGGGGAAATCCGATGCCCGTCCCACCGCGCGGCCGACGGCTACCAGCGAGGGCGGTCACCGCGCCGGGTTCGGCCAACGCCATGCCAACAACGATGATCCCGGTATCCAACAGCGTTTATTGAGTACCAGGGGTCCCCAACAAGACACTGCGGTCAAGCGAGCCGTGGACACAGTGTGCCCGCAGCGCCCGCCGACCTGAGAGCCAAAGGGGTAATTGCGAGCGGAGTCATCGCCGGTCGGACGAGCTCACGCCGCTACCCGTCGTCGCAGGAGTTCGGGGCCACGGCTCATGGCAGACGGACGTCCACAGGTAGTGGGGACGCCGACTGTCAGAGCCAGGGGAATCACTAGCGTGGAGTCATCGCCGGTCGGACGAGCTCGCGCCGCGACTCGACCCGTTGCCCGGAGTCCAATCCAAGACTCCCCGACCACACGGCCGTCCACTCGGAGGGCAGGCCCGACTCCTCCTCGGGCGCGATCTCCCTGGTCCGCCCGAAACGGGAGACGCGCGGAGGAGTGCGAGAGAGTAGGTCAGCATGGTGACGTAGTCTCTCCGACACGATACGGAGCGACCAGGCTCGAAGTCAGACGGCTTCGCCTGGAACGTCCGCGGCTTACGCCTTCTCGGGGGAGGGAAACCAGTGGCCCCCACAACTTCCAACTGGATTATGGAACTGGAAATGAGGCGATCCAGCTGGATTCCAGCTGGACCCAGCTGGAATCCAGCTGGAATTCAGCTGGACCGCCTCATTTCCAGTTTCATAATCCAGCTGGAAGTGGACTGATTTTCGCCTGAGGTGACCTTCAGGGTAAGAAAAGAATGAGAAGCCCTGCTCTATTTGTCAATCTGGTGATAGCATCTGTACACGAAGACCATGACTGCCGTGACATTACACTTTTCGTGCTCTTCGAATGACTCCCGTCAAATTGTAGCGCCAGCTGTTCTGACTTGTGAAAGTTGAAACAAAGTCAAAGCAAACTTCCACTGAAAATGTGATAAGAGGATGAAAGGCCAAAGATAGGGAAAGGAAGAATATCATACCTTTGTAAAATAGGCTTTAGAAGTACTTCAAATTTTTAACAGGGCTGAGTGACTGGAATATGTGAGAGCACATTTTAAAATCATCCAGTATTTGACAAAAAATATTTGAAGTTTTCAATGTGTTGGACAGGCCCAACAGTCTGAATATTTTGTTCAAAACTAAGCATCGAGTTTGTTAATGGAGCAACTTTACAATTGTTATTCCTCAGTGTAACCTGAACCCTAAAAACCGAGTAACCAAAATCATAAAAAAAACTAGCCTCTGAAAATCGAAACGAAGTCAATTTGGAAGTAGAAGTAGTTCCCATAACTGAATAAACAATTTTTGGTAACTCTTTCCGAGTTATACGCTCCTTTTAATTTTACCAAGGGAACCTAAAGGACAGTGTAGTTTCCGCTCGGGACTGATTGTATGCAAGGTAAAACGATCCTCCCAGTTACTTCCTCTGTCAAATCGAAAGGGTATTGAAAGTGGGTGGTGACGATGGAGGGTTTGCTGGTGCCAAAGGAGCCAAGGTCATAGCGAGCAAAACAAAAATTATCCAAGAGCCCCAAACAAGACGAAGGCCTCCAAAGGTTAGTCTTATTAATTTCAAAGACTTAAGCTCCAAACAAGAGTGGATGTAAAAATTGGTTGCCGAGCCAAATATATGGATGAGATGGAAAGCGATCTCTGGAGAGCTCTGGAAGACACAATCAATGCTCATGATCTAAGAATCGGCAGCACCATCAGCGAAGGTGGCAAAAAAAGATGGAATATAAAGGCCGACACACAAGCAGAAAGAAGGAAATCGCTCCACAATTTCTCATTTCCCTACCAGAAAGGAGGAAACCCCTTCTTGAGACATCTGTGTTTGTTTAGTACTGCAGAAAACCCCTCCACTTTACGGAAAGTAGTGGAATAACTTTTCGGACCCGCTCCTTTCGGGTAAGGAGGAACAAAAGAGTGCGAGTTGGAATGAAGAAAAGGCCTGGCAGAAAGCGCTGCCCGCTCGTCGGCTTTTAAACGAAGAAACATTGCTCTGCATGCTCTGTTCGGAGTGGACCGGACTCTCCGGGAAGGAGGTGCCTGGGAGGAAAGCCGTATATGCACGTCGGGTGCATCGAGGCCAGAAAAGCTCTGAAGCGACAAATTTCTTTGAACCTGGCCAAGACGCGAGCCAAGTGCCGCCTTTATTGCGCCTAAGCCAACTTGTGCTTCTTGTAGAGGTCCAGTATGTCCTGCACGTCCTCCTTGGAACCCAGAAAGATGGGCGCCCGGCCGTGCAGGGTGGTGGGCTGCACGTCCAGGATGGCCTGCTTGCCCGTCGTGGCCATGCCCCCGGCACGCTCCACCAGGTAAGCCATCGGGATGCACTCGTAAAGCAGACGCAGCTGCAAATCACACAGAGAGCGTGAGACCGCGAGAGCTACGCCTAGAGAATGGTGCCTGGAACGATTCTTCAGCCTGCATGTTTAGCAGCCTGCGGCGGAAGGGACGTCTGCCACGTCCACCACCGTCGACGGCGCGACCTTTGGACGACGCCGTCGGGTGAAAATCGAGGGACTACTTGAACGAACCAGTCTGTGATGCATTCCAGGCATCGCAGTCGAAAGTATGGGCACCCTTTCGCCGTTTGCTAACGCTGCCACGGCGGTGATGCGTTTGCTCGCATCGTGCGATGTTCATTTACGTAACGTGCCGTTGCTCTCTGCAGCACGCGATTCAGATGGGTGACCTTTCGCTAACTTTGGCGCTAGTGGCAGACCCTTAGCAAGGGGTGAATACCGGAAGCTCTTTGTGAATACAAAGGCTCTGGAGGCAACGGGCTTTCGGTTTGGACACCTCGCTGATGGATATCGCTGGCAAACGCTGCGATCGCCCAAAAACTTGGGATCCTTTTTATTCTCGAAAGCCACTAAGCATTCGCCATATTTTATGTTCAATGACAATGCTGGGCAGGCCACCCAAACTGAAGGGCTTCACATGTGGCAGGTTCCTGTCATGAGAATATCGCTATCTCTCATGTTATTCCTCTAAAATTTCAGTCTCCCACAGAAGAGGAAAGTGCTTGTGTACCCCCCCTTGTAAAGGTAACCGATCTGCAACCCTCCACTCAGCAGTGGAAGGCTGCAGCCCTGTGGAAGCTATGCTAGTTTTGTTATTGCCACGCCAAAATGTCGGCGCGGAGAAAGGGCCCTAAGCTATCGTAGTGTTCATATACAGATTATCTGGTGTGAAATGAATTGCTGCTTGTAGTTGACGAAGTTGATGCACCGGTATGCAAAGGAGGAGTTGTCTTATGACACTAGCCGATTCTAATATGCTATAACTTATGCCCAAACTACACAACGGGCAGAAGAAAGGTCAACATACAAGATAAACTACTATGCAAAAGATATAGCAAATAGAAGTGCCAGTTGTCTCGCTCCTCAGAAAAAAAGCCACATTACCCAAATTTCTATATTTTAGTTTCAGCAGCTTATTGTTTTTTTTTTTAGAGTGTGGCTCTTAGGTGCTTGTTTTCGCGTTTTACAGCGTCGCCTTCGGCGTAACTGCCCTGCTAAATTTATTAGGAAATTGAATAGACCGATCTCACCAAGCGTTCGGCGCATGCGTAACGTTGCCATAACTTTAGTTCACAGGAGGCAGGCAGCAGTGCACAAGACGGCTCGTGCCGCCTCATGCTCCACACGCACAGAGCTCCAGCGAGGTTGTCGCACGTGCAGAAAGACTGAAGCTCCCTCGATGCATTGCGGCAGCGGTGGCGTAGTCAAACTGGCTGGTGAGATCGGTCTATTGATGTTGAGGTCACGTGATGTCAATTTTCCTGCTAAATTTAGCGGAGAAACTGAATTTGTTCATGGGTGACGCGACACGAAGACATGTGACGTCAATTCCCCCCGCTAAATTTAGTGGGGAAACTGAATTTGTGTTGAGGCCACGTCACGTCAATTTTCCCGCTAGATTTAGTGGAGAAACTGAATTTGTTCATGGGTGACGCGACACGAAGACATGTGACGTCGATTCCCCCCGCTAAATTTAGTGGGGAAACTTAATTTGTGTTGAGGTCACGTCGCGTCAATTTTCCAGCAAGATTTAGCGGAGAAACTGAATTTGTTCATGGGTGACGCGACACGAAGACATCTGACGTCAATTCCCCCCGCTAAATTTAGTGGGGAAACTGAATTCGTGTTGAGGTAAAGTCGCGTCAATTTTCCCGCTAAATTTAGCGGAGAAACAGAATTTGTTCATGGGTTACGCCACACGAAGACATGCGACGTCAATTATCCCTGCTAAATTTAGTGGGGAAACTGAATTTGTGTTGAGGTCACGTCACGTCAATTTTCCAGCTAGATTTAGCGGGGAAACTGAAATTGTTCATGGGTGACATATCACGAAGTCATGTGACGTCATTTTCCCCGCAAAATTTAGTGGGGAAGCTGAATTTGTGTTGAGGTCATGTCACGTCAATTTTTCAGTTAAATTTGGGGGAAACCGTGGGAGGAGGGAAGGGTATGAAGGAGGAGGAAGGGAGGATACGGAGGAGGAAAGGAGCAGAGAGGAGGAAAGACATACCCTCCTTCCATACCCTCCCCTACTCCTCCTCAAGAGCTGCACTCTAATTTCGCATTACAGAAATTTGTAAACGTCTCAATTTTTTTTTTTTTATGCATATAAATATGCTATTATGTTCCCAATATAATTTTCTAGCTGCTGACCATCCCAGTATATCTGTGCATTTACAGCTTTCACAATTACACGACGCTACATCTAATAAAAAGCATACTTTAGTAACTCTGCTGCTGGTCAGCAATTTCAGCAACGAAGCTGTTCAACGCTCTGTCCGCTTATTTTAGATGCATAGACATGCCATGTACCCAATATTGTACTCGAGCCAGCTACTGCAGGGCACACCACAGTGAATATCTGAAGAAACAGGCAAAGCTTACACATATTTCGAAGCACTCGAGATAAGATAAAATTATGCCCCCATTCAAATACTCAGCCTCTTTTCTGCCCACACGACTACTAGTACCAGCGTACTATCGACACGGGGACGTTTACTCCTACAGTTGTTTATATAGACCGTGACCAAACACCTGTCGTTGCAGAAAAGGTTGTATAGCTACCCCTGGTGCATCTACAGGAATCAAGGGCTCTTGTTTGTCCCTAGCTAACAAAGTTCTTCTGCAGGAAGTGGAAGCCCGCTTTGAACCAACGAGATTGCACCCTGCGCTCGCCACCGCGCCCCGTGCTCGGCGGTGGACACGGCACGGAGGGCAGTCCCCACGGAGGCCCCCTCCCACCTTTCCGGACGGGGCGTCCTTGCTGGCCGGGTACATGAATATGCCGCCGTACTTGAGAGTCCTGTGCACGTCTGCCACCATGGAGCCAATGTAGCGGGCCCCATACGGCTTGCCAGTCTGAAACGAGAAATCCAGGCACACAGAGTCTTGGACTGGTATGCAACAGCTGCCTCGCATCCGACGAGCCAGACACCGGCCAGCCAGTCGCCGGCCAGCCAGTCACTGGCCAACCAGTCACTGGCCAGCCAGTCACTGGCTAGCCAGTCACTGGCTAGCCAGTATTCTGCTTGTACGAGGCAGCCTGCACCTCGGAGTGTAAAGCAATAAGAATGCTTACTTTCCCTTCCGCCCACATCTCCTCCCTTCGTCAGAACCTTTGGTCATTACACGAGCATTTAAAACTTTAAACTATGCGAACCAAATGCTCCTGAAAGCCTACTTAAAGGGGTACGGAAACGAAATTCCAGCGCTCATTTTTTAGCTTTAATGTGTTGCATGTTGCAGCATAACCTCAAAAATACCAGTCTTTCGTTAAAAGGCACAAGCAAACTAACTTTAAAGCTAATTAAACAATCTTTCAATGTGCACCTGGTGGACGTATGTGAAGTCTATTTGGGAGGTAATCTAGCAACGTTGGGGAACTTGCTGCATAGTCATGACGTAGCAAGTTCCATCGAAGCAGCGCCGCTCTTTGGAATTTCAACATTTTCCTTCACAGCTTTCCTCCTCAACTCACAAATCGCGCATTGTACCAAACAGTCCAAGAAGACGGAAAGGAGGGACTCCCCTCTTTCTCGGACCCTCGTTTGTGTACCCGGACACAGCCATTCTCCCCCTAGACGATTAGCCCGTCGCTCAAAACTCCGACAAAAGTTGCTCTCCCCACCCCGTTCAGCCCTAAGCGGACAGTGTTGTGGAAGCTACGTGCTCCTTGGGCCAGCCACACGCTCGTCACCCCACAGGTACTTCGAACGGCTCAGTTGTAACACACTGATGCTATTAACACCACCACAACACTGACAACGGGAAAGCTTATAACCACGCCAGCCTTGCTACGTCACGAATGCGGAGAATCTTTTTTTTCCGTTTTTGTTTGCGCCGGATATCCCATGATGCATCGCACTCTCCGTTCGCTTCTCTTCGAGCACTTGCTCGAGTGCACCGTTGGGAACGAAAAATATAGCCAGTCGTTCAAAATACAAAAGTGTGATTATCATTTACGGTTATTATCCGTCATGCTTGACTCATTTCCGAATGAAATTTGAATATTTCAATTTTTATTTCCGTACCCCTTTAAAAGCGGACAATACTTAGTTTTAAACGCAGAAAAGTGTTAGAGGCCAGGTTGCAACAGCAGTTTGTGTGAAGCGCCCTGCCGCCACACTCCTGCGCGGGATGTTGCTTAGCGACGCCCGGTAGCGTGCAGCCGCAGTCATGCAAAAGGCCCATGCGCTTCGGATCGCGAAACAGGTGCCATAACTGCTGTGCCATGGGCTTGCTCAGTCTGCACCCCGTGATAAAAGTTGCCCCATGTCAGCGAGATTGCGGACAATCTTGGCTCTTTCGACGGATGCTGCGGCATTGTTGAAAGTTGCACCACAAACAGCGCGCACACACACGCTGCATCGCTTTAGAGCATATCTGCAAGACCATGCAGGCGAAGCGTTTTAAAACAGCCACTGCCTATCAGAGACACGCGTGGAAACGGTGCAATCGTGCAAAAAAACAGACTGAGTGCGGCGCATTCCCTGCTACAGCTACTTTCGCCCAGCTTAGGGTCCGCAGTTTTCTTTTTTTCCATTGCCTTTTTTTAGCAAAAAATGTTATATGGTTGCCCCCCTTAGGTGTTTCCTATAACATATTTCCCGCAACAGAAGAGTGTCACACAACAATTGAATGAACACGAGTGCTGTGGCAGCGTTTGGCTGGAGCTTGTGGACTCGCTGATCGAAGACTATACTCGGCAACAACTTTTCTTGGCAATGAAGGGAATGCTAGGGGGGGGGGCGGAGCTCCTCCACATGTATCACTCCGCCAAGCATCCGGGCTTTCATGACGTCAGTTTTGGTTTCGTTTTCAGTTTTGGTTTCGTTGTCGGCATTCAAGGCAAGCACTCTATACAGCTCGTTAGTGTCTATGAAACCGTTTCCAGTGGACATACCCGGGCTCAGAGCAGATGCCATCTGTTAAGGAAGAGATCCCGGGCACGTCCGTTTCGATGGTGTCGGTTTATCGTTCCCTCTCGTGCCGTTCATGATCTCGTGGTTCTGTGCCCCTCTACCTCCTTTTCCTCTTGTTACCTACTACCAGATCTTGAGTAACTAGAAAACTAATTTCATCTTTATATTTTTATTGTTCAAGATTCATAGTGATGTGACAATTATTATTCAAATGACGAATATTAAGATTATAATTTACGTTACCACCAAAACACAATTTAGACCCGGGGACTGTGTTCAGCTGCGTAAGAAGACAGCGTGCTTTGGCTCTGTAGCTTTGGCAGCATTGCCAAGAAAAGTTGTCGCCGAGTATAGTCTTATTCGAACGTGGACGCAGTACCCGCGCCAAATCTGTTTCTCGCGCTGACCTTTGGTAGGAGAGTGTGCAGAAACAAGAGGGAAGCAAACAGGAATCATACACTTTTCCAGATTTTAAGAGGGCTTACTATGAGCTCACTCACCAAACCTCTTCTGAAAACAATCCAAGACACATTAAAAACGTGCGACGCTGACAAGCTCTGGAGCAGAAGTTCCCAAATGAGGGTCTGCAAACCCTTTAGGATCCTTGAAGATTTTGTTAGGGTTCCCGAAGCACTTGACCGTCCATCAAACAAAACAATAAAACTTTTTTTTGGATCAGACAAACTTAGATAGACCAAACCATCTATGCTGAGTGAGTAGGAATGATTAATATTTGTTTTGGAGCTTCCAAGTTGATTTGCATGCATTTCGTTCTTTTTTTTTTTTTTTTTTACCCTATTGTTAATGTAATTGTTCAATTTATCCCTTTGGTGGATGGGGTCCCCTATCACTTCCGCCGATCCAGAAGGGGTCCCCAAAGCAGCAGTGGTTGCAAACCACTGTCCTGGATGCTTACCTTGGGGAACTTCTTGCTCTCTACATACTCCTTGACAGCGGGGTCCCAAGACCCAGCATAGCCCTCGTTGATGCTGTAAATCTTGCCTCGTGGCTTGATCTTCATGTCGCGGTCCGTCAGAATGAATTCCCCGATTGCCTGTGGCATCAAGAACAAACTCTGGTGACGATCCTGCCCAAGAGATGTGGCCACTACAAGCAACAGACCAGAAGCATCTGAAACGTGGACATTGTCAATGTCTCTCCCAGGAGAAAGACTGCCACAATGGTAGTCATGCAACCCAGTCGCACATCCAGGTAGCAGGCAGGATGAGAGTTCTTCACTTGAACCTGCCACCTACTGCATGCTGGTTATAGCATCAGTTTCTGGGCCCTTTGAGGTCGTTGTCATGCTGCTATTTACTTTGATACAAGCTGATTCTGGCACACACAAAAAAATTTCAGGTGTATTAACTTTAAACTATGATCATATCTAGTGTGCTCACAAAACACTGTGCATTGCCTACTCGCTCAAACTTAATTTTCCCGAGTACTGGCACTCGTAAAAGTTTAACCATTCAAAAGGTTTTTTATATGTAGAATAATGGCAGAACTTACACCAAAATTACATCACAAAAAAAAAAAAGAAAGTTATGCGGCAAGAATAAGAGTGTCAACAAGATTATGCCAAAAGCCAAAACGAAAATAAGTTTCGGGAGATTCCGTGGAGGTGCCCTTACCGGATCAAGCATGAATCCATTGACTCCACCGCCCAAGCTTAAGACAACCATTGTCGCGCTTCCATACAGTGCATAACCAGCGCACACCACGTTGCGACCAGTTTGCAGCGCATCTTTCGCGGATGGTTCTCCTGAACTTGTCTGCAAACCAGAGAGAGTGTGATACATTCATAAGGAATAGTAATACGCAGTCATCCTTCCATTTGTTCTCATAGTAAGCACACAAGTGCAGTTGCATGAGCGGGTTTACTATGGTTGATCGAATGCCATTTCATAGAAATATGTTTTAGAGAATGGGCTCATTTTATCGAAGCTCGGTATAGAGAAAGCAGAGCCTCAGTTTAAAGAAATGCAGTTTATGAAAAAGGGGACGTTGCTTAAAAAAAGGCTCCCCTACTTCGCACGTGTATCACTGGGGCACCTGTTAACCCCCCCGACGGCCCCCCCCCTCCCTCCCGTTTACGCCTCAGCACGGCGACAGTCTGCGGCGGCTCATTACAAAAACGTTAACCCACTTGACACACCGATACTAACGGCAAGTTTCAAGACAGTGCACTTCAATCATGATCAATGTACACTGCTGCAAGGCAATATGAGCACTAAACTAGGTTTGAGCCATGTATGCAGCATCAAGAAGCTGTTAAACGTTTCGATTCGGAACAAAAATAAAAATTCAAAGGTTAGGGCTTCCAATTCCAGGTATATGATACAATTCTCGGTTGCTTTAGAGCTTGGCTCAAGATCAACTATCTAATCAACACAGTTGCACCACAGTTAATGTAAGCTTGTCTAACCGTTTGCGATCCCATCATTTGAACGTGTTTTCAGGCAAAACTTCTACTGCTTGTTTGTTTGTTATTTGGGGTTTTTTTGGCGCAAGAGCTACGATGGCCATACTGCGCCAAACTAGGTAAACTATAATGAGCTAGAAATGATGCATCAAGGAAGTATTTCTGCTATACTTTGTGTAAGATCGCTATATTTTCTAGAAAAGCTAAAAGACGGTCAATTGATATAAGTGGCTGCTCCCCTAGGAACAGAGTAGGATGGAAAGGGATACAGTACTTAAAAAGCTCAGGAAAAAATAACTTGTGTTGTTGAAGCAGACCAGGGCAAAGAAAAATATGTAGAACAGACAACTTGTCTCCACAGTGCTCGCACACCGGTGGCTCCTCACCAACAAGCAGGTGCCGATGGGTGAGGAAGGTGTGGCCGATTCTCAAGCGGCACAGAAGAACCTCACGGAAACGGCTCCGGTTATAGGAGCTCTCCCAGGTACCGATGCCTGGCTTGATAATATGAAGTTTGTTGTTATCTGCCAAATCCCACTCGGACTGCCACAGTTTTAGAAGTGCAAGCCGTATGGGCCTTCTTAGGTCTTGGTATGGTATGCAGGCCTGTGATGGTAAGAGGTTATGCGAGGAGGCAGCCAGTCTATCTGCAGCCTCGTTGCCTGCAATGCCCACATGGCTCGGGATCCAACAAAACTTAATATCCTTCCCTTCTCCGAGGCCCAGTTGAACTTTAGCACGTACCAGTTGAGTCAGCTTGTTCTTGGTTGGGTTAAGTGAACATGCTGCAGTAACAACGCTCTGAGAGTCTACAAAAAAAACTGCTTTCATCACTTTGCTCCGGATAATATAGTCAAGTGCAGACAGCACGCCATATAGCTCGGCAGTAAAAATACTAGCAACATTATTCAGTCGTGTCACATGTGTAAACGAATTTGAATGTACAGCTGAGCCTACGTATGTTGAAGACTTGGCTCCATCAGTGTAAAATTGATGATAATTCTTGTACTTTTCTTGCAGTGCGAGAAATTCCTGTTGTAAAATGGGTGGGGAGACATTATGTTTATCAAATTTTGTAAAGTACCAATCACTAGCTATAGGCTTGATATCCCACGGGGCAGTATGACATGCATTTTCTAGGAGGCAGACATTTTCACGAGGCAGGCCAAGGGAAAGACGAAGGCTCTCAAAACGAAGACTTAAGGGTCGAACAACGGTTGGCTTATGTTCAAAGGTACGCCAAAATCGAGACTCTTGGATATAAGTGTGGGCTGGATGACCAGAATCCGATAAAACTTTGTAAACATAGGCTAGACTAAGGAGCTGCCGCCTTTTCTCAAGTGACATTTCATTAGAGTCAACATACAAGCTTGGAATAGGGGATGTTCGAAAAGCACCACTTGCTAGACGCAACCCAAGATGGTGCACTGGATCAAGCATCTTCAATGCAGATGGCCGAGCAGATGCATACACAATAGCGCCATAATCAAGACGTGATCGTACGAGAGAGGAATAAAGACGAAGTAGACACTTTTTATCGGAGCCCCAAGACTTGTGAGAAAGAACCTTTAGGATATTCATAGTCTGCATACACTTTTGCTTCAGCCACTTGAGGTGAGATACAAAGCTAAGTTTGCGGTCAAAAATTACTCCTAGGAACTTATGCTCTGGTCTTACTGCAATGCTATTTCCATTTAAACTGAGAATTGGATCTAACCAAAGCCCACGCCGAAGGGAAAAGGGGACACAGATTGTTTTTTCTGAAGAGAACTTAAAGCCATTTTCATTTGCCCATTTAGTCATTTTATTTATGGTTAGCTGCAGCTGTCTTTCACAGCTAGACATATTACAGGATGCCACAGAAATTTGAATATCATCCACATATAGGGAATACGACACGGAAGAAGGTATAACCTGACAAAGAGAATTAATTTTTACGGCAAAGAGAGTGACACTAAGGACTCCGCCTTGAGGAACACCGTTCTCCTGAACGAACGAATCAGATAACGTAGTGCCTAGTCGAACACGGAAAGTGCGTTCACACAGGAAGTTCTTTATGCAATGGAGCAATCGGCCACGTACTCCGTACATAAAAAGGTCGCGCAGGATACCATGTTTCCAAGTGGTATCATAAGCCTTTTCTAAGTCGAAAAAGACTGATACACAATGCTGCTTATTCACAAATGCCTCGCGTACAATTGTCTCCAGCCGAACTAAATGGTCGGTCGTGGAGCGTTCAGGTCGACAGCCGCACTGATTTATATCTAAAATATTGTGTTGTTCAAGGAAATAAACAAGCCGCTTATTAACTAACCTTTCAAAAGTTTTCCCCAAGCAGCTAGTTAATGCTATTGGTCTGTAACTGGAAGGAAGGGAAGGGTCTTTTCCAGGTTTCAGCAGCGGAATGACTTCTGCCCGCTTCCATTCGGAAGGGAAGTGTGAATCTTTCCACAGACGATTGAAATAAGCAAGAAGGGCAGCGAGTGATTCTTTTGACAAGTGTCGGATCATCTCATAATGTATTCGGTCAGGACCAGGGGACGAAAAAAAACTTCTACTGCAATCAGCCACATAGGATTTTAGCAAAGCACTAGAAACTTTGGTCTTCACCCAAGCTTGGCAGCAATCTCATAATCTGCCACATTAATGAGATGTGAATTCCACGACGGAGGCGCACCCACCCTGCGGAAGATGGCAAAGATGGAGCCGATGGAGCCGAGGCAGTCAATGTTGGAGGACCCGTCAAGGGGATCGAAGCAGACGACGTATTTTCCCTGCTTCTCGGTCTCGACCTCCACGACAGAGTCGTTCTCCTCCGACACCAGCAGACAGGTCGTGTAGGACGACTTGAGCATGTTGATGAACAGGTCGTTGCTTAGCACGTCCAGAGTCTTCTGCTCCTCACCCTGCACGTTCGTGTTGCCCGCCAGGCCGTACCTGTGCAAGCCCATGTCGGTCAGCAATGCAAACTTTCGGCACCAGACACTACACAGCTGTAAACGGACGTCACTCGAAAGCTAGCTTTCTGAGTCATGGACCGTTTCAATAATTTCATCAAAGAAACAATGCAAAGCTTAGTTTTTGAAATTGTAAACCCCTCAAAGCAGCGAGTTTTGGCATTTGTGCGATAGGGGAAGTGGCATGCACGTCTGGGTAGAAATACTAGTGCTGCGACATGACTGATCCGAGTAATTTTTGGTACACCTTTTGAGGACAAGCATGTAGTTCTTCTTTGTTTCACTTTGAACACTATTTCAAGGTTCATGTGTTAGCCTGTTAAATTAAAAGACAACTCCTTCTTTGCTAACTCGCTCCCGACACGTCGGCAAGTTTGATTTCATAAAATTCTAAACTAGTTATTTAGTCGTGACGAAAAGCACCAGGTACGACAACAAAAATGTTGCCACAAGGACTGTTTTTGTTTTATTACAATGAAACTAACTTTTGGTGCAACATTGGTGCGAATTTCTCACATTTCGGTGAAATAAAGCAGGATGTTGCAGGGTAAGTGCACTGACACAAATTGGTGCAAGTGGTGCAGCATTCCCGGCCCTGCTAGTGTTATGAAAGTTATTTCAGGTGGGACCATGCAAGAGCACTGAGGAGCACTGAGGATAAAATTTGGTGTTCAGCATTTTTGCTGGAGAGCAAAATACCAGCCTGCTTTCGACAATAGCTGCCCTCATTAAAGGGCAAACTGCGACCAAGAATAATTTCCTTCTTTCCCAACAACTCCAGGCAAGTATGCCGAAGCGAAGGGCTCCTGCAGTGAGTAGGAGTTTTGTCTGCCGTGAATTATCCCCCAAACGTTTGTACAAAAGGCGCGTCTTTTCCTTCTCCAGTTTTCAACTGCAAATTAAAGCGCTTAATCCTTGCTAGAGACCACGGTGCAAGATATATATAGCCGAGGACACAGCACGGCGAACACTGCGATGTGATCGACCAGACAAAGTCCTATGGGCAAGCACCTGAGTAGACGGACGAGGGTAGAAAGTTGGGCAAGTTGGTGATTCATAATGATTAAAATGCGCAACAAGACGACAGACACAGACACAGCGCTACTTACAAATGAACTTTCTTTCCACTGCAGCTCGGTATATATTACCGGCAACAACACAAACAAGTTAGGAAAGATACACAGATACACATCGTAAAAATCGTAAAAAACATAAAAAGGCTAAAAGTCCTGCATCACTCATGGCACCCACCCAAAGCTAGTCATCCTTGGTCAAGAAACAAATTCTTTTTCGGATAAAGATGAAGGGGGTGTGCTGACACATTGCAGCCCTAATCTAGCAATTTCTCGAGCCTCGAGTATTTCCCTTGTGGTTTTGTTTGTTTTTG
This sequence comes from Ixodes persulcatus, assembly GCA_013358835.2. Lineage (NCBI taxonomy): Eukaryota > Metazoa > Arthropoda > Arachnida > Ixodida > Ixodidae > Ixodes > Ixodes persulcatus. Next base: position 169,020 of record JABSTQ010010466.1, read on the forward strand.
TTTAGTACAGTACAGTCTGTGAAAATTGGAGTACCCGAGTAGCCTCAGTCGACAGCACCTCTGACGTCCAAACAAATAAATAAAAAATTTGTCTTTCTTTTTATGGCACTTGGGCGCGCACTCTTTCTGCTCGAAGCGTCTGCTTTGACCTTAGAGAAAGCTGACTTGAACACCGTGCCAGAGATATCTCCACTTCAATGCCCTTGTAAAACTGTTATTGCCACCGTTGAAGCACAGAACTAAGGTCAATGACGAAGTAGTGTCTAAGCAATAAGCTTAATGCAAGTGCGGCGTTCTACGTGACGTGGCACATCCAGAAAATCACTTTAAAAACAACCATGTCTCCCACAGAGACGCCTGAAAAACCGGGCCCATGACAGGCTGCCATTAGCCGCATATCGAGGAACCATCAGGCGGTGTTGCTTGCAAACCAAGGCGAGGAGAGGACTATCTGGAAGTTGCGCGGCGAGCGGTGTCCACGTCTATATATATCTTACGCCGTGCTAGAGACTTTGCATGCAGACTTCACAGCAGTGTTATAGGCAGGGGGGGGGGGGCCCATGGGGCCCGGGCCCCCCCCGAAATCTTCGATTTTGCTGGGACCTCCTCTCCCCCCTCCCCCTCATACAGCATTTTGTCATGGGCGGGCCCCCCCCGAAACAAAATCCTGGCTACGTGCCTGGTTATAGGCCTACTTGTTGGCAACATTCGTAGCGGTTCAAACTCTTACCCTCTTTCATATGCAGGGTCAGCCAGGAAGCTATCAACCTGTCCAATAGAAGGCGGCTCATAACAAATGAAAGAGCCTGTCGGGTAGATAACCTACTTCTCACTTCCTTCTATTTCACTTTCATCCGCAAGCTCTAATGCACTGATGGAATAGGTAGCTAAATAATGCCTGGCCATAATGAAGTAGAATATATTAGTCTGCCAAAAGTCTCCAGCATTGTGTTGCCATAGAAAACAGATAAATTGCACATCAGGCACTAGGAAATGGGAGCCCAAACAAGCTCTCCTCAGAGTGGCACAGAGCACGACACAGCCAGTGCAGACATGCAATCAGCTTTTTGTTTTACCATTTCGGTCAAACAAAAGGAGGAAGGTTGTCGTAGTGGGTTGGAGCTTATGCATATTGCCGCGTTCATGATCAAGAAGATGCACTTCTCCATTCATCTAGAAGATTCGCGTACACTTTTTTCCCGAGCGTAAATGATAACGAGGCCAAGATGACCTTGTTTAGTCAGTCTCGCTCTCGCATGCTGTTACGTCGCCAAATCGCCACCCGCTTTTCTGCTGCCTCACTGCTCGTTCTTTATTTGTTTGGCAGAAGTTCGCCGATTAAACCTTTATTTTCAATTCACTGTTCGTCCTCTCGTCACCTCATTCGTGACAATATGGACCGCACTGCAGGGCTGAAAGCTGAGCAGTGCCAGTGTTGTGCACAGTATACATGTAATCCGGACTGTGCTCTTTATTTGCCCATGCTCCTTGTCTCTGAGGTTAATACTTTGTTCTGCAACTGCAGAGGGTGGTAAAGGACCTGCAATAGCCAAGTGAGAGGAGTACAAATACTGCCCGCCACGTCGGAAGCAACGGAGAAGCAGTGGACAGGATTTATGCCAAGCAGTCGCAAGGAATGTTTCATTAAAGCAACTGGCACAGTGCCACCAAGGGGAGAAACACGAAGCTCCAATTCTAATCTGACCTTCGTAGAAATCCTCCTCAAAACAGGACTGTGCGGTCGCTTCTACTGTCAACACGAGCTATGAGCGGGGGTTCTTTCGACCTACAGAAAGCTTTTGATCACAGCTGCAAAAAGTTACCAGAACTTAGAAGCCGACGAAAAATGTGAAGCACATCAATTAAAACGGGGAAAGCTCTAGAGGGAGATACTATTTCAACACACTCTTCTTAACATTGACTACAAAAACGAGAAATAAAAAAAAAAAAAAAGAAAAAGTTCTTATCGTATCGTGCCATTTTACGGTCAACGAGGTCAATTCGAAGGTTATCTGCTCAAGTATCTCGTCGCCCCCAAGTTTATACGGAAAGATATCCGCAGGTCAACACTCAGACAAATCCAACTCTTGACCTGTGGATACTCCCAGAAACCTGTAAAGCCACCTGCCTAGCGCTGTAACTTTGTTCGGGGCTTCTTAGCTTCAACAAACACCATAGTTCTTTTCTTTCTTTCTTTTTCGTTTTCATAGTTATATTACCGGATCTATACATAGCGAATGCTCGGCAGTTCTGAGGCGCTAAACAGAGTCGTACTTCCAGTAGCCTTTGTAGGTTACAGCGGTAGGCTACTTGATGACAGACACGGCTCTCCGAGCACGCGCGTAGTTACCGGACAGGTGTGAAGCGGGGGCCAACTTACAGGTGGGCAATGCCAGCTCGTCGCACGGCCGCGGCGACGGCCTTGATGGCGCTTTGAATGCTCGTGAGCAGCTGGGTCAGGTCGCCCGTAGCACCGGGGACCTTTCGCTGCTCCGCGAGCACGAAGCGGGTCAGTGTCATGACATTCGTGTCGATGGACATGTTGAAGCTTCGTTCGATCACGCTGCGACTACGGAGTCTCGACGCGGTTTGGCGGGACGACCCGATAACGACGACGACCGGGAGATGTCGTATCGGGCCTCTCGCGTAGCGGGGAAAGGGTGGCTGATAAGCCAAGGCCGTCACACGGTGGAAAGAGAGCCCCGCATAATATGCGCGTCCGCCGACGTAGACAGAATTGTGGAATTGTCAACGACGGACGGACCGACGCCCCCTTTCCACCGCTACCAGCCTCCCATCGCCGACCTACCGGACCTACCGGAGTTTGTTCGAAAGTTACTTCCGTATTCGACTGATGGACTGATGGAGATTGTTTTCTGGATTGACTTGGCTCGTTAGACAGTGTATCGCAGGGTTGCCAGATACCGTGTGCTCTTCTGTCCTCTGGCGTTCTGAAACTATTTCACTCAAAGCAAGCTCGTTGACTCAAAGACATTCCCAGATGTATGCTCAAAAATATCCAAGAAGCTGCATTAGAATCGCGCAATATAAAAACAAAAACAAGTTTTCCATTTTTTTTTTCTTGCACGGACGTTGGTTAACTTTACCTAGTTCGCACACATGACAACCAAGATAACAGCGTTTGTGCGTCAGCAATAATAATCAATAAATCAACGCGTTTATTGTGAATGTTCAACTGGCGCTAGTGTTTATGCTACTTCCGGGGCGCGAATTGAAGCAGACAGCTCTTGTACATTCCTATGGATAAACGCGTTTTTTCTCTTCGTCGGGAAAAAAAAAAAAAAAAAAAATTGCGAGGACACTTTTTACGAGTTGTGAATGCGAAAGCATGACTGCCTTTTTTCCGCTCCCTTGGTTCCTCTGCGGCGTACTGGCATGGACGGTCACGTTTCACTACTGCCGAGGTAGCGGCCAAGGGCCGAGCGCGCGCTCTCGTGAAGTGGCCGCGCCGTGCTGAGCTCGGCCGCGCAGCTTCTCCGGAGTTTGCCCGTGCGGACTCTGCAGCCACCGCTCCCTCTTTCCGGCGGCCGAGCCGCTGCGTGCGCTGCGCCGCCTTGGAGAGGGCTTCTCTGGTGGCGTTCCTTGGAACTAAGCCGCGCGAAAGCTAATGGGAGCCTTGTTCCTTGAAACTATGACACGCGTCAGCCAATGGGAGCCTATCCATCTGATTTCTGCTACAGACGACAGGCTTCGCTCTATTGGGACAGGGGAAGGTGCCGTTTGATGCGGCTTCAAAAGCTGACGTCGGGTTGCTTAATGGGACAGTTAATGCTTTCACATGAAAACATGGAACACGTCATTTGGGCCGTACCGATAGTATGCACCTTTAAAACATTGTAAAAGTGTAATTGCTTAAGTTGGTCTGCAACAGGTGTGTAAAATAAAGCGACGATTCTAAGCAAAATAGCAATCGAAAGAAATATAGTGTGTTGAAGGTTCGCCAGCATTCCGGTGACGCTTATATATTGCTAATATGCCAGTCCTGTCGCTATAAGAAAATGACACCGTCTTGCATATTTACGAGCGGTTAAAAACAATGCAGCCACCGCTCCCAGGCATACTGAACGTTTCTTGCTTCAGTCGCTAGATAGCGCCAAACCAAACAGCCTCGCAGGTTGCCTATAGAAATGCATTATCGGATGTAAATTTTCGACTAGATGCTGTCTGCTTCAATTCGCAACACCACACTGGCACCCTAGCGTACATTATAATGACTCTATGATTGTGTCCAATACAGCTGGCGGGCATGCAGCTTGGTGTAGGCCCACCAGCTGTTATTGTAAGTCAAAGACATTAGAGAAATAAGCGCTTAGAAACTGAGCCCATATTCACGATGCAATGACCTTTATTAAAAATTTGAAAATGTTCACTAATGAAGGAAAAATAAAAATTCACATTGTAAACACTTACAATATGCCACTTGCAGTAAAACCAGCACCAATGCACACACAATGCCTCCGAATAACTGCAGATAAAAAAAAAAGTGGCACAATAGCAACCATAGCTGCTTCGTAGTCATGCGAAAGGCAAACACCGCTCAAAACAAGCGAGAAAAAAAAAAAAAAATCTGCTTGCCCTGTTTTTTTAATGGCAGACATCTTAAAGCATACCTTATGCGAAACATAATAAGTTAAAAAGGTGATCTCAACACCTCAGCAGCTTTTGCCACCTGCAACCTCGTACGTTTGGGTGTATCTTTCCCGTGAACAAAGAACACCTCATTTTAACTAGTCACACAAGCAGATGTAAAACTATGAGTTACTTTAAATGAAGACAATACTGTTTAACTGTCAATATCAATTAATGACATTACGCCTATAGTACGAATGGTTACCTTGTGTCACCCAAAAATAAAATGGCAAATTATGGTATTATGGTTATTTAAAGGCTGGGTCAGAACTCTCGAACTGGGCATGCAAATACTAAAATTTTGTACTATGTGAATAAAACATTCCCAAAATTTGATTTATCTCCAAATAAGAATGACATAAAAAAATAAAGGTGTTATTTTATTTTTGTTTTTAATTTGCTGAAAAAGAACTTTCTAATGTTGGTTATTCTGTCAATAAAACTTCCATAAGTAGAAAAATTGGAGTCCAGTTTGCTGTACATACAAGTTTTTGACTAACTGTTGGTAAATTCAATATGCACATCTCAGTATTCAATGCCAGGGTTTTAGGCCGTGTATTCATATTGGATTCACATTTAAAAGTTTTGACATTTGCACATCCCATTTTGAAGCTATGACTGACACATCACACTAGCTGCGTTCGATTTACCAGCAGGCCTACCTCCGGTCGTATCTCAACACACATACCAGAAGTACACTGCCCTACACTTTTCTGCACAGGTGCAGGAGGTGAAGGTAAATCGAACGCAGCTACCGTTTCACCATCTGCCAGTTCCCTGCAGTGCACTGGTGCGTGGGGAGAAGTGTACCCAGCAGGGAGGCAAGCACCCGTGTACACTTTGTTGTAAAAGATGTCCCAGTTTTGTCAACGGAACAAAACCTCCAAGTAAGAAAATCTCAAAATAAAACTGTGGTCGCTCGTCAGGCACATAAAAAAAAAAAGAAAAAAGAGTAGCAAATGTGTACCTGCAAAGTCCCAGGTAGGTTTAGAACAGCCCATACAGTTAGCCCTCCATAGATAGGCAAACGACAAGCGTGTCTTTTCGGTGGTTTTAAACAGAACGGTACGGGTAGAAATGCAGTTATACCGACACCTTTGAAACGGATGGAGTCAACTTTCCGTTATTCCGACTCACCGGCCTTCGGGCTGCCTCGATTCCACACAATTGTTGACTGCGTACATAGCGTCGTAGAAGATACGAAAAGTGCCAAGCTCGCGTCGCCCGGCGAAACTCACGCGACACGTCGCACCCAATCCCTTAATTAGCGCTGCAAGAACAAGAGCGCGCTCTCAAATGTCAGAGTTTTCCCGAGTAGAGACGAAGGAAAACTGCGACCACCGCACGGCTTACGGAAGTCACGAACATGGAACCGGCGAGATTTCTTACGAACGCACTTGGTCTTGTGGCGAGTTCTAGGGGCGGCCACGGGGTGTCGTGCATTTCAGGTGGTCGGCGCCCACTCTACGTCGGCAAGTTTTAGAGCAGCGCACGATGCAAACACTTCACCTATGCCAAGAAGTTGTGTCGTCGCCACCATGCATATACGCCGTTCTGCTTTAGATCAATGTGCGGCGACGACGCTAGTTCTTTGCTCCTGCCACAGGCTCTCAAACTGGGCTTCCCGAAGTACCCCATGCACTCCACAAGCTCCGAACCGACCCTTTCCCAAGCAGTGTTCTCCCGTTTTAAAGGGGCGGTGCAACGATTTTAGGACTTTAGCCAATTAACTGAGGGAATTAATCTGCGTCACCTATGGAACGAAGAACAGAAAAACCGTGTTTTCTTGCGCACGCTATAAGACGAGGACGTAAAGTTCTCCTTGGTCGCCTTCAGCTGTGTCTCTTACTTTGTGTCCTTGTCTTGTGGTGCTTTTGTCAAAAGGAATGATGTACCAACTAGCCTGTCTCTCACTATTGATGCACTCTAGTTTTGATTTAAAAATATGAAACAAACCAAAGGTCAAAGTGCCTCTTAACTTTCATGCCGTCTTTTGAGTGGCATACTCCGGGGGACCACCTGCTTTCCCGTTGGGTTCTTTGTTTAGATCCTCCAGCTGCTTCCTCCGCGATTGTCGACTTTTCGAGGATTAGCATCGCCGAAGCGATCGACGCAAAAGACGGTTCGCCTTGGGGCTGATGGCGAGTGCAGCAGCAGAGAAGGACAGGTTTTTTGTTGACTTCCACGTGTACCCCGGTGACGTTCCACCATAGTTTTCGTAACCGCCCAACCCGGCTGCAGATGGGCAAATCATTAGTTTTTTGCTTCGCAATTACGCAACAGAATAGCAGTTTTCTAGGGCAAGGTGGCGCTTTTTTTGTCGTTTGTGCCTAGATAAACAATATAAAAAATACATGCTGCAAATTCTTTCAACACTAAAATCGTTGCACTACGCCTTTAAGATATATTTCAGTAGGCTGGAGCCACTCATTGACACAAAGCTACGAGCCAAACACTCCCGGCATGTGCCTTGTTGTGTGTGAGGTCCACATCCCGATTAGGTCGGTGTCGTGACCAAAATCAAATCTTTGGCTGCCATTTTAAGCCAATGGCGGTTCCTTGAGATTAAAAAGTTAGAGAGCCCTCGGCGTATGCCACTCTAAAACTCGCCATTATTTTAATCTTCCGACGACTCTACCGCCGAGGCAACGTCGAGGCCGGGAGCTCGTCAAAGTCGGAACGTTGTAGCCCAAGAGCGACCGCGCGGCACGTGTGCACGGCCCCTTCGGACACCCGTCCAAAACGCAACAAAAGAGCGGAGGGAGCGAGCCCGTCCCGCGACGTGACTTTCCGAAACGGTCACTGCGGACGCGCGCAGAAGCGTCTCGAGACGCGGACGAGACGCTCAGGAGATGCGAGCGATGCCCAGGGCGTCCCTGAGCATGAAGTCCCTGAGGGCCCAGAGGGCGTTGAGGGCGTTGCCGTGGCTGGCCACCCCGTTGCCCAGCCAGTGCGCCGGCAGGCGGGAGGGGTCGTACACCGTCGTGTTCTCCTTGGTTGCCTTCAGCTGGGCGTCCCATGGGCTGACATGGCGGGCTTCGGGCTGCAGCTGCTCTATGTACCTGCGACCGCCCCGAGGCCCGTGTCAGAGGCACGCCCGCAGAATCCACTTTCCCAGTTTCCTTCTCTCCTCCTCTCCCCACAGAAGCGGGCCTCTGTGGGGAGAGGAGGACGACGTCGCGCAACGCCCTGGAACCTTGCTGCGACCGGAGAGGCCGGTTCGTCTGCCTTCCCTACGCCCAGCTTGTCGAGAGACCGTTTCGGGCGACGCGACAACGAGGGCGGACTCACCGGATGTATGCGTACGTGTGAAGCAGCTTGTGCGGGTGGGGGGGAGGCGCCACGAAGATGGGTTCCAGCGTTCGTTCAGGCACTGCCGGGGGCACCGCGCCTGCGACGCCACGGGCATTTCGAATTAGGCCGACCAACGTCGCTTTCTTGCGTACGGCAGTTGTTGAGGTTTCCTCCCCTGTAACGGGGCTCACCTGTGTTCAATTTGTCTAACTACAGCAATACCCCGAGTCATTGCCCGCCCCCCTGTCGCCTGCAATTCATGAGAAAAGTGGGGTGGGCCATGTCTCGGTACGTGAGCACGAAAAGTTAAGTAAAAGCTAAAAGAACGCCCATTTTTCTGTATGTATCTAGCGGACTGCACAAGACATACACTAAACTCAAAACTCGAATTAGTTTCATTGTTTTAGGCAAGAAATAAATGTTCATGAAAGAATGTTTTACTATTGCATAGTTTGTTGCTTGCATACGCGCGATGAGCACCACCGATCGGCATACAATGCGAATGCTTGCTCCGTGAAAGCATGTTTCTAAAACTGCTATGTTGTCTTCGTTTATATATATATATATATATACAGGGTGTTTCAGAGAACGCAGGCTAAATCGCTCCTGCGAAAACTACTCATCGCAACGAAAAAAGGCTTGTGGCGTTTTGGTCCTGGGCCAGGGGCCCATTTAGAAAAATTATTAAAGTCCGGGATAATTAAGTTGTTAATTATTTTTGCGTAATTAACTTTTTTAATATTTGGTTTAAGGGCATGGTTTAAATTAAAGAATTGCTGAGCATCATCAAAAAACACTAAATCAACAAATTGCAGAACGATAGAAGGCACGCGAAGCATTTTACGGCTTTCTGAAAAACCGCACAAATTCTGCGGGCTTTTAAGTTTCGGTTTGCTATCGAAGCGCATCTCCGCCCCGGCAGCACCGCGCCCCGTGGAGAGATAGTGCATCCAACCTCTGCTGCGTCGCGCGATGACAGCGCAGCAGAGGTTGGTTGCACTATCTCTCCACGGGGCGCGGTGCTGCCGGGGCGGAGATGCGCTTCGATAGCAAACCGAAACTTAAAGCCCGCAGAATTTGTGCGGTTTTTCAGAAAGCCGTAAAATGCTTCGCGTGCCTTCTATCGTTCTGCAATTTGTTGATTTAGTGTTTTTTGATGATGCTCAGCAATTTTCTAATTTAAACCATGCTCTTAAACACAATATTAAAGAAGTTAATTGCACAAAAATAATTAACAACTTAATGATCTCGGACTTTAATAATTTTCCTAAATGGGCCCCTGGCCCAGGACCAAAACGCCACAAGCTTTTTTCGTTGCGATTAGTAGTTTGCGCAGGAGCGATTTGGCCTGCGTTCTCTGAAACACCCTGTATATATACATATATATATATAAAAAAAAAAGACTTTGGTTGATCTTACAGCTCTGACTTTGCGCTTTGCGGTTACTTTCCAGGATATGGGGCATCCACTGACTTCACAATCCCTGAATGAGTTACTGCTTGTGTTGTCTTTCCGACTATGCTCTTTTTTGTCTGAACAAACTTTTTTGGAAGCAAAGCGAATATAATTCTGTTGTCTCCATCGTTTTCCTTGCGCCCAGATGTACTCTGACTTCGGGACTGCAGAAATTGGGGAGGAAATGCGTAAATAAAGTGAAGTGGCTTTCCCTCCTTGGCTTTACTTTGTCAAAGACGTCCTCCAAACGTAAGGTCCGCAGCCGTGTCATTTGGGTAGGATGAATGTTCGTGGACCGCGGAGTCCGCATTGGGATATTTGTAGTGGTGAGCGAAAACTCTGTTTTTCTGGAAATTGATATTCGCCCATAACGTCGGGTGGGAAATGACTTCAGATATTAAAAATAACCTAAAATAAATAAACCAAAACGTTTTTTTTTTTTAACGGTCTAAGGTCAACTACTGGTCTAGTAGTTGACGCTGGTAACTTGGAAACTCAGCTTTTTCTCCCTGCAGCGATTATTTCCTATTTCGAGAGAACACGCTCCAAATAAGAACAAATACAGAAACCACTTTCCTAGCAGATCACTGAAATCGCAAGAACATGGTTGTTTACGCTTTTCTAGAAAATGTTCACACCTCCTGCAAACATTGGCCACACCATGGTGAGCGATTCTGACACTGGGCAATGCGTACGAGAATGCGGTGTGCATATAGAATACTTCTAAATCAGGCAGTAGACACAGTGGGGAGAGTACCATACAGGCTTGACCAACAAGCAACAAAACACCAACAACAAATAGTGCAGGCAGAGCAACACTTGATGCCCAGTTAGATTGGTAAAGAGCACAAAGTTTGGCAAACCCTCAGCTTTCTCTCAGTCATTGTAAGCCTATGCAGTACCGTATTTACTCGCACAATGAACGCACTCGCCTAATGAACGCACCCCCCAAGTCGGCTCTCAAGATTTCGACTTTTTTTTTCCTCTCGCATATTAAACGCACCCCCAACTGGGACGTCAAAATTGTGACCCCCTCCCCCCACGCGCGCAAAATGAAGGCAGCGAGGTCGCGAATGCATGGGCAGCGTGGGCGAACAAAACGCCATGCAAAGGGCGTTAAAAAAATAAAAGATCCAACGGAAGCAAGAAAAAAAAAAAACATGAGAGGAGCTTTTTTTTCTTTTTGCACATCGCAGTCTGGACCTTGGGTCGCGCACCGCCCGCAAGGAGATAAGAAAGAGAAGCGGAGATGCCCTCGCCTAAGCAAAGCGAAACAAAACAACTTGCGAAAGGCGGCAAAAAAAAAAATCCACAGAACCAGGAGAAAAGAAAAAACGTAAAGAGGAGCTTTTTTTTTTTTTTCACAGCGCAGTTTGGTCCCGGGGTTGCGCGTCGCGCGCCGGGCGCAAGGAGATAAGAAAGAGAAGCGGAAAAGCCCTCGCCTAAGCAAGGCGCACATAATGGAGGCATCCTGCCTTGCCTCCTCCTCACACTTTGGAAAGAGAAGGAGAAGCCCTCGAAATGAACACACTTTTCTATCCTGGTACAGCGAGGTCGCGAATGCATGGGCAGCGAGCGTGGGCAAACAAAACAACTTGCGAAAGGTGGGGAAAAAAAACACGGAAGCAAGAAAAAAAAAACATGGAGAGGAGCATTCTTTTTTTCTTTTTATTTGCGCATCGCAGTTTGGTTTCGGAGTCGCGCGCCGCGCGCAAAGAGATAAGAAGTTAAGTGCAAAAGGTCCGTTCATTATGCGAATAAATACGGTATATCAGTTCTACAGACTGCTTCATTTTCTTGGTAACTCCAAACTGGAAATTGATCAAGTAGGCACCGTGGCATTGCCAGGGCAATTAGGTTTTCTATTTCCAGATTAATATTAAAGTGTTCAGGATTTCTTGGCCAATATATTTTTCAGTTTTACACAGATTTTTATCACTGAGATGCAAGGAAGTCAAAATATGTTTGCAAACAAGAGTTTTCCTATAACAAACTATTGACATTAATAGGGCTTTTGGTCTTATATAGGTATGAGATAGTACTGGCAGGTACCCCACATTCAAGAAGGCACAATAAGGTACAATAAGGCAAAAGCCACTGGCTGCTGCTTCATCTAGCATGTTACGATGCCTCCTCCAAGCATTTGCAGTGATCACTGCTGTCTTTCTTCTAACACCTTCCTAATTTTGTCAGAATGAAGATTTAAATCTTTTACGTGGCTTCATCTCGACAACCATTTATTACTCCCACGACAGCTTTCCTAATGCCTATTTTCAAGCCTTCGCCGAGAATAGGCACAAGCAAGCATAGGAATAATAATGTTGTAGGAATAATACATGTAAAAATATAAATATAGAATAATAAATATAAATAATAATAAACACAATGGATTGCGTATTTTAGCTATGTTAAGTGAACATTAGTTCAGACCTAAATGTAGGGAACTATGAATGAAATGGAATCCCTGCACATAAAGAGACACTTTTGTCATAAAGGCCAGTTCACACATGCAGTGCACCATTGAGATAGCGCAAAGTCAGCACTATTTCACTACTGCTGAGGCGCAGCACTGCGCTGTATGTGTAAACAGGCCTTATCCGAGGTGCTGCATGCTGCAGGCTGCTAAAATCTCCAAATCCAAGGGGGTCTACAATCCAGAGGGCAAGCAGGCAACCCCGATTACCCGGCGGCCACGGCGGCGGGCAGTGCTGTCCGAGGGAGCCGTAGGGGTGTTGCGGCAAACCGTGGGGGTGTTGCGGGACGCCGTGGGGCAGCTGGGGCGTGCCCACGGGGTGCAACGGGGGTGCGAAATGGTGGTGCAAGGGTTGCTGGGGGATGGGGGGTGGCCCCACCACTGGCACAACAACAACAACAACAGACAAACGTCACACACGGGCACGCAAGGACACGCATGCATGGCAGAGCGAGGCCTTCGGAACCAAGGTGGACGCTAGACTCCAGGGACGATTCTAATAAATTAGGAAAACTAGAGTCAGCCTCTTCCAAAAATGCTTTCTCACGCGACACTAAGGAGTGCCGGGAACATTGGGGCGACGGAGGAACTCGCGAGAGCCCAACTACAGGGGAAATCGTTTGCGACTAAATTTTTCTTGCAGGAGGGAAGACGGCTGGGAAGTAGTTGTTTGTGGTTTTCCCCGTTTAATTCTCCTCAATCGTGCAAGGCTACTACACAGGACTTGGAACACTTGAGAAGTAGTACGCTGTCTGAGGCACATCATCATCATTTAATAAAAATAATCGAATCCATAAACGAAAAATTTCATAAACATTGGAAACCACTTAAAAAACTTTGAACTCATAGTCGGAAAGAGTGAAGGCCATCCACACGACTGCGAGTTACTGGCACATCTGTACTTCATATGTCGCGTCTACTCCTTGTTTAGGGTTGCCAATTGCATACGAAGCACGGATGTCCCAGTGGCTCGCGGTCATCCTAAGCCCTCACAAATCGATCAAGCACTGCTACGCGAGTGGGGCATTGAACAAACCCAGCGACTCCCAACGTCTTCAATGTCGCATTTTCCAAGCTGGCCCTCCAGTTGCGGTTTGACTTCCTTTCAGCAAATACGCGACTCCGCAAGAAGAAGAGTTAATCACGTGGTTCGTTGACACCAAAAATCTAGCACTTTAAACAAGAGTAACGATCCTTTCTGGCCCGATGCAGAACCCGTAATGGCCCACTGTTCAAGTCACTCCAACTGCGTTAACGAGCCTGCAGGATAATGCTGATTAAGGCGATTGTGTGCTGCGTAAGTTGTCATGCCTGTGCACTGTTAGGCTCTTTTGTCCGAAAACTGCCTTTCCCTAGGACCACCTTCAAACAGCATCGTTACGAAGAACGGCAACAAAATCTTACACCACTGCCATCATTGCGTTCACGTTCCAACTCCCCCATGCACCTTTGTTCTGTCACGCAATTCATGCGCTACCATTTCTGCTGTCATTCAAGACTCCCACACTTACACCTTTTCGAAATTGCAGTTAAAGCAAAGAGAAAGCGCCGCGTAACAGCTTAGTTTTCGTCGAGAAACCCAACGTCTCTCAAGACCCGGGACAATTCAGTACACGAAGAGCAGAACCTGTCGGGAGCTAGATAATCCTCAGCTTCCAAGTCCCACCCTACGTCTGCCAACACCGCAGCAACGCCCCCGACAATTCGGCAGCAAAACAGCAAAACACGAGGCACGATGCACGAAAGAGGGGCACTCATGGTGCAACACGACGACTTCGGCGACGCCGGCAGACAGACGCAAAGCATGCGTTTTTCAACAGTCCACGTGCCGAGACAGGCACAACACCGCGAGAGGCATGCGCTTCTCCCTGTCCTCGGGCTCACCTGCCGGAACTGTGGGTGTGCTCTGGCTTTTCTTGGGAACGGACCTGCGGTTAGAGAACAGACAACCCATCACTCCACGCAAAAAAAACAGAGGAAAAAAAAGCACCACCAGCCGCCACCACCATTGTTCGAATCATTTATCGCACCGCTAGAGCCCCGGGCATTTCGCGACGGGGGACGATAATTATTCTCTTCACCGACGTGGTTGTCGCCCCGCAACTGTCGAACTTAAACTGCGAGGAGACTGACACCTAAGTCGTATGCACGAGAGTGGCAGCTGTCCCACCCGGAAGTGACGACTGTGGGTAGCCGTTTGTCGCGAGCCGATATGACAATGCCGGGTCATCTAGGGTCGCGTGGCCGTGGGAAGGTGCGCCCCGCTCGGCTGTCTCCCGAGTCTTTCTTAAACGGACCTATCTAGTGGCTTTCGATGGCACTCGGCAAGTTTCTAATTAAAACCAGATGTTTATTTTCACCAATTGTAAAGCTTTGAGCACGTTTTAGTTAATTTTTCTATTATTGCGACGACGAGCCCCGTTTCGCGTCCCCCTGGCCGTAAAACGTACCCGCTCAAATGGCATTACTTTTGCGACATTTTAAAAATCAAGTGGTTCAAATCAAGATAAAACGCCCTGCGTACAAACGCGTGACATTGGAAATCGGGGCTATGTCAAGACGCCATGATATCTCGAGAGATACCACACCCCCCAAAAAAGATAACCTGCCCCCTATTTCTGGCATGATTCTTCGCCGGTTTTCCAAAAGCACCAGAAGATCGCCCTGCTTCTAGTAATAGCAGGGCCTTGCCTAATGGTGAGTTCGGCAGAAATGGCGTCACTTAGCCACGACGGGAGACGGGCGGACATTGCCGACTGGGAAGGACAGTCGTCTTTGGTTCGTTGCACCCCTCTCTGCGATTGCGAGTTTCGTGGGCCACAAAATCTAAAACATTTTAATGCGAAGGCCTTAACTGTCCCAACGAGCGAACCGACATCATCTGCTTAGAAGCCCCGCGCCAAACGGCACCTCATTTCACCCGCAGTGGGGCCGATTTCTGATGGATAGGCTACCATTGGCTGGCGCGCGTCGTCAAGGAACGAGGCTCCCATTGGCTCTCGTGCGGCGTAGTTCCGAAAACTGCCACCAGAGAAGCCCTCTCCATGGCGGCGCAGTGCACGCAGTGGCCCGGCCGCCGGTAAGAGGGAGCGGTGGCGGCAGAGCCCGCTCGGGCAAACTCCGGAGAGGTTGTACGGCCGAGTTCAGCGCGGCGCGGCCACTTCACGAGAGCGCGTGCTCGACTGTCAGCGTCCACCTCAGCAGTACCGAAACGTGGCTGTCCACGCCCCTACGCCGCAGACGAACTTGAGGAGCGGAAGAATGACATTCATGCTTTCGCATTCACAACTCATAAGAAGTGCTTAGGTGTCCTCGGAATTTTTAAAAATTTTTAATGCGAAAGCATTAACTGTCCCACGGAACGAAGCCAGCGTTGCCTGCAGCAGCGAAAAACGGCACATAAATTCCCATTGGCTGAGCACAATGGCACCTAAATTTACAATGGCTGAGCGAAACGACACCTAAGTTCCCATTGGCTGCGACGCGTGCATGTGGCTCCATAGCTTTGGCGTCATCGTTGCTAAGGGGCCAGCCGAACTGCTGGCGGCGCAGCGGGAGGGGGAAATGCAGGTATGCGCTGGCCTGACGTTAGGCCTAACGTTAGGCCTAATGTTACGCTTTGAAGTGTAATGTCGTCAACCACTACCCCCAGCTAGGGCGATGATGATGATGAGAGGACTCGTGATTTCAGCACGCGCCGCGCCGCGCTTCGCACTCGCGCCGCTGCCTCACCCAGCGGCGCAGGAGTCACCAGCGAGCCAGGGCGGTCTGCATGGCACACCGTCGCACTCCCTGCCGGCGTTGCTGCCGCTTCTGCTCCTTTCGGCGTTGAGAATGCTTTCGCATTCACAACTCAAAAGAAGTGCTTAGGTGTCCTCGTAATTTTCTTTTGTAGCGTAAGCTACACTGGCCGAGGTTGAGCAGTTTCGCGTGGCTCCTGGAGAGCCGTGCTGCGCATGCGTGAGGAGCAGTGACCACCGACAGTCGCGCGCTCGCTCGCCCCGCACGCTCTGTTCCGAATCCAGCCCCGTCGAAAGCAGCCACACAAGCCCTGCGTCCAGTCTCAGCCCTTTACAGCCGACAAGGTATTTTGTAGCGTAAGCTGCAGTGGCCGAGGTTGAGCAGTTTTGCCTCGCTCCTGGATAGCCATGCTGCGCATGCGCGAGGAGCAGTGACGTCACTGAAAAAAAGTATCGTCCAGAATGCCATTCAAACCGCCGACCCACAGCGCCACGAGGCACTTCCGGAAAGGGCAATCCATTGGACATCTGTATCGGTTGCTGTTGCCCCGTCACCGTAGTGCAGTTTCTAAAGTGAGGGGCCCCGTCACCGCAGCCAGTTCCTATACACATAGAGGGGCGTTTGCCAGTGTGGTATAGCCATGGAGAAGGAGAGCGAAATTGCTGCTCAGCAGCGCAGAAGAGCGGAGAAGCTTAACTTATCAGATCCCGACGATAGCAACTTTACCAGCATGGTTGCCGACGTCCTCGACAGCTTTCAAATCTGCATGAGTCCATTGGAAATCACTCATGAACTACCTAACGAGCGCTCCTTAAGATTCCTGAATCTTCGGCTCTTCATGTTACCTTACCATCTATGCTGGTCCTATGAGCCCAGGGGAAACAAACCGCTATTACCATTCAACTCGGCCCATTAAAACTGGTTAAAAGGAGCATCGTGCGATTATGCCTCAAAAACTCACTCACAAAATCCTGCTCGCATTCCATCCCAACAAGCTTCAACGGGCAAGTCTCACGACTAAAGAGTGCAGGATACCCCATCTCGTTATTAACATCAGTGGCCGAGAAGCCCATCAACGAAAGCAGGCAAGACTTTTGCACTCAACAAAAACAAAGAGACAAAACAAAGAGACCCATCATTGTGCCATATATTCATACTTTTTCTCACGGACTGAAGAAAATAGCTAACCGAGTAAACGTGGAAGTCATCTTCTCAGCTCCTAACAAACTTCGCAGTTTGTGCAAAAAAGTAAATACCCCACCAATTACAACTGTCAACTGCAAAAAGAAGCATAAGAACACCTTTGTCCCTTGTACAGAGAAGGTGGTGTACTCCTTTCCCCTCTCTTGTGGAAAACTCTACATAGGTCAAACCGGAAGATGTCTCAACAATCGCCTTCGTGAGCACAAGAACACATACACCAACAAAACTCCGGACATTTAGGCATTCACTGTCGCGACTGTTGCTGCTCAGTGCTGCTGAGTAACTGCGCTGTGCTTGCCAAGCACCACAACCAGCTCACGAGAGAAATTATCGAGGCGGAGAATATCGCAAAACATAAGGACAGATGTGTTAGTACTCCGTCAATAACCTTATCGCAAAAAGAATTAGACTACCTAGCCCTACATTAATTTCAATTTAGTTAGCTTTAAATTTAGCTTCATATCGAAAGAAAAGAAAAAAGACCAGTCATTATCCCATGCCCTAGCCTATAATACAAATAGCAAAAGACAAAGAAGTGTAAATACACCCGAGAGTTGACAGTCAGCGCTGTGTAAGTGTCTCTTTCTTTTGTATGTGTGTTGACTCGAGTGACTGTTTTGCTGGTGCGCTGTTCCCCCTGTTGATCATGAGCAACCGACTCGCCCGAACCTCAGTGTTAACAAATCCGTAATGATCTAATCATGTCACTCGTTCGTGATGCTTGCAACGACGCTCAATATGAAGCTTGTTCGTGACTATTTTCTCAAGGAAAACAACCTATTAAACATGTTCCGCGTTAAAATTCGGGCAGAACCAACTATGGCGCTGTCTAATTAAGCGATTAGCGGTAGGCACAGCTGAAAGAGCTGCGACAGGACACGTGTCAATTTTCCCAGCGGGTAAACTGAGTGTGTGCGTAGGTGACGCGACGCCGTGTGACGTCATTTTCCCCGCTAAATTTTTGGGGGAAACTGTATCGGTGTTGAGGTTATGTGACGTCAGGTCATGTGATGTCACCTTTCCCGCCAAAATTCTAGCTTAGAAGTTGAATTTATGTATAGGTCATGTTAAGTCACGCGATGCCATTTTTCCCGCTAAATTTAGCGGGAAACTGAGTGGCCAGAAACATACCTCAAAGTGGCTCGAAGATCCTAAAAAAGCTAATTCGCTTTAAAAGCGTCTCGGAATTTTCGGAGTGCCAGGCGACGCCGTGCTTATTAAAAGACTCTGATTCCAAGCCTTCCGAGAGCTTCCTTTTCCGGCGCTTCCCGCCAGCTCCGACTGCACCCGCGTCCGACCACGCACCCCAGCGGGAGGCTCACCTGTGCTTGACGTCCGGCATGACAATACGCCCGGCGACCTTGACGTGGACCTCCCTCACGTGACGCAGCAGCTTCTGAATGTTGGGGAACGGCCTGCGCAACAATGTCGAGGGGTTGCGCGCCGTGCAAACAACTTCCCGCAAACACCCTGCGGGACGCACTCGTGCGGTCCGCGAGGCCAACGACGGCAAGCGCGACGCCTCCATAACGTAACCTCGCCAAACGTCTCGGCAGTACCTACGGTGACTGGCGCACGTCCACGACTGGGTTGTCTAGCGTCCCATTCCACCCGTGCACCAAAGGCGGCCCCAAGGAGGCAACAAATGACGTCTCGAAAGCCGAAACGTCGTGCTGTCGGACAGTTCTACGACGTCGTCGAGCGAAAATCGAGGAACCGCTTTTTAGGACGCGGTAAGCATGAGCCAGAGATGCGTTGTAGGCAGCATGGGCAGTACTCTACTCTGCGCTACCTCAACACGTAGCATTCCTTACCCAAAATGATTATGCAATAAAGACCAAAAAGCAGCACTACTCTCGTAACCACTCGTGGCGCGGATCGAACCGTTTAAAATTTTCTTTACAACTCGAGTCTCGGTATTGAATGTCGTAAAATGCCACCACACGCGTGGTAACTTTTCGGCCCGTTTCAGACGCTAGGGACGGCATGAGCCTCACTCATCGCGAACCGGAGTACGGCAGACGAAAGGACAGCGCAGGGAGGCAAAGATAAGAAGGAAAAAAAGTATCAACAAGGTTCTACCCAACATACAATTAACTCTATAATTTGAAGCTCACAAAACAAGAAAACAATTAAAGTAAAAAAAAAGAACCACACACACTAGAAGAGGTTGTATATTTTTGATTGCCTCCACCGACAGAGGCGAACCGCGGTACTACCTACATTCTTAAAATTGCGAACCCCACCAAGGACGCACAGACTACGCCATGCAACAACACTAGATGTGCAGCTAGACGGAGGAGAGACAAAAGCAGGATATGACTCACGGGATGCTCTTCTTCACTCTGGGGCAGTTCAGCCACAGGCACTGGAACTCGTTGCTGTCTGGAGACGGCACAAGAAGAAGCCACATACAGACACTCAAACGCTGCTCCTTGGAGGAGGCCAGTCTTCCTCTGGCGAGGGCACTTGATTGGGCACCTAATGTCGACTTGGCAACCGAGAATTATCCCAATGCAGACGGAGCTTTGCGAGAATTCCTTTTTTGTCAAAACAGTCGAGTACTGGAATGCGCTCAATGAAGTTTGCCCCCCCCCGTGATAATGCTGTAGCAACCCTGCGGGAGCTAAACGAATAAAGAATAAATAAACGAAGGTCACGCGCAGATGCGCTTTGGGAGTCCGCTGTGTCGGCAACAGCACGGCGCACGTGCCGCTACGACTGTCGGTCGGAGACCGTTCCAGGCGAGAGGCGTCGTAACACGCGCAGGAAGGGGGTGGGGTACCTTTGTTTGCCTTGAAGCCCAAGTAGGACTGGTACACCTGTCCGTTGGGGTCCTGGGCCAGGTGGTCCACAAGGTCCTGCTGGCAGTCGAATTGAGCGTCACAGCCGTCCCACAGGCACTCGTACACTGTGGTCGAGAGGGTGGCAAAGTCGCCGGGGGCGGGGCCACCCGGCCGTCCCCCTGGGGGCGGGACCCCGTCCCGACTGCCCTCCCCGTGGGCCGATGAGGCGGGGCTCTGGGGCAGGCTGCTGTCCCCCGTGTCCTCGCTGCTCAGCCGCAGGGCTCGCTCCTCGTAGTCCGCCTTCTGGGGGCCCTGCAGGTTGCGCCACTGTGCGACCAGAGGACGCCTCCGTCAGGGCCGCCCCGCTACCCGACGCTAAGGCGCACGATTTAGGTAGATATAGACGTTTGCAAGTACGGCCTCTGGGAGCCGCCATCTTGTCGCTGCTGTGGGCAGAGCGTCCGATAGTCGAGCACTACTCAGGCCGTGGGTATGCCTTATCGGTGCTCGACTATCAGACAATCTGCCCACACCAGTGGCAAGATGGCAGCTCCCAGAGGCCGTACTTGCGAATGTCTATAGGTGTGGACGCACAACCTGGCAAACGCTGCGACGTGATCGACTGGATAAAATTTCATTGCCACGCCCGAGTAGCCTACTCCGACGGCGTCCATCAACCAAACGGTGCAACCAACAACAAGAAAAAGTGTCTCAATGCCACAGTGCTTAAGCACACGTGTCTTCCACTCAGCACGTCTGCCACGACCTCAACGGACGCCGGCTCCAACGCCGCGCCAGAGATACCTCACTTCGACACGATTGTAAAACTGTTCTTGCGGCTCTCGAGAAACGAAACTAGGGTAAACGATGAAACTGTGTCTAAGCAACACGCGTGGCGCAAGCGCCGAGTCCGCAGGTGCCGAGTTCTATGTGACGGGGCATGCCCGGGAAACAACTCTAAAAACAGGCGTGTCTCCCCCAGAGAAGCGCGAGAAACCAGGCCCGTGACAGGCTACTACTAACCGATAATCGAAGGGCCACCTGGTGGCGCCGCTTGCAATCAAGGCGAGGAAAGGACTTTATCAGGCAGCTGCGACGCATGCAGTGTCCACACCTATACAGTCCCCGACCGTTTTTTCGGACTCCGATAATTCGGACTTGTTCGATATTTCGGACCTAAAAGCGGAACAGTGACTTACCCCATAGAAATAGTGTATATTCACGACCAATGTTTCGGACAGCTTGAAGTAGGAAAGTTTGATTATTCGGACAAAATCGTAGCGAGCGATCGGCGGAAAACACCATCGAGAAGCGGCCATTTTGAATTCTATGTTGTTGGCTGCAAATAGATTGGCTTGGCTTGGCAGCGCTGCTTGATTACTCTTGAGTCGCTTGAGTCCTACCGCTAGGTGACGCTATGCTAGCCCTCTTTTCCATTTCGCTGCACGTCATCATCATCATCGTTTTGCTTTGTTTTTCCGTTCCTTCGCGTCGCCATTTTGCGCTCGTGGATTTGCGCCTCTCATCTTGTTCGGACAACGCTGGCTTGGACGTCATAGCCCCATCTGTTGTTCTGCCACCGCGATGTGTCGTTATGAAGCGCAGAAAGTACTCGACCATAACGCTAGAAAAGAAGGCAGCGATTCTCAAGCTAACAGAAAGTTGCCGAACGGAAACGGAAGTGTAACCTGGATCGAGGCACCATTTACGGCTCTTTTAAGCCCACTTGGAAGTAATAAAGGCAAGTTTTTCAATCTGCCGATTTTTCGGACTGCTCTATTATTCGGACGTTTTTTCGGTCCCTGCGAAGTCCGAATAATCGGTCGGCGACTGTATATATCTTACAGCGTGTTTGACGCCGAGGTTCCCCCCCCTCCCCGTCTTGACTGAACAAAAGCTTCATATGCTGAAAAGCACGCCATGTTGCGCAGGCACCGCGGGACCAATAGGCCAACTGTGGCGGCCATCTCATCAGGCGAGGTAAAATAATTGCGAGAGGGATTTCGAAGTCACTTGACCGGCTCCGTGGGGAGAAAGTACCTAGTGTTGTTGTTGATTCTGCTCGGGAGAAACAAGCTTCGCCCGTCCTTCTCTTAATTCTCGCTTAAGGGGGGACACTACCCAGAAAAAAAATATTCTGCAAAAAACGTTGATTTTGAAAAATTACATATTTACATCCACCAACATCTAGAGAGTATTTTCAGAAATTTTAACTAGTTTACACTGGATAGTTAATTTTTTATAAATTATTTTTTGTTCACCGAAGCTAAAGAAAAGGTAGGGTTTTGAGCACTTTGAGCGCATTTTTCTCCGTTCCACTTTTTGGTATAAATTCCATTTTAGTCAACCTATCGTTTGATAATGGCAATACAGGGAAGGCTCGTTCTTCACTTTTCCTGATTGAAATTTAATAAGGAGTGCGGCTATGGAATGTTTTTATCACTTTACGGATGTCTTTTATGAAAAATGTTGACATTTTGTCAAAGACACCGAAGACCAAAAAGTTGACCAATTTTGCAGAAGAGAAAATTGATAGAAATAAATGACTTTTTACAAAAAGCTTTCCATAGCCGCACCGCACCTCCTAGGCATTCTGCTACATATCTAGCAAATAAAAATCTTGAATATTGTGATAGTTTTCCGACGATAGATTAACTAAACAATGTGGGTGTGTTGCTGATAAAAGCTGCCCTGATTTCCTTCCCACTTAACCGAAAGACCTGAAATTTTGTTATGCACCCTCTAGCATGACCACCAGCCTACCCTGTAAATTTCATTAATGTTAACCCAAGGGTTCAAAAGTTGACCCTCCTAGGGGGTGTGTCCCCTTAACGTGACCTTCCCCAGAAATAACTTTACATGCCGCTGCTGAAGTACACAAATTCAGTTTTTTTTCACTTGCACCTCGAGCCTCTTCACCCTTCTTCTGAGCACGGAATCAGTTTTCAGGAATCGAAGCGAGGGCGGAATTACGGCAGCCTTCTGTTTCTAACACTAGGTACCGATAGTTTCCTGTCCCCGCGTAGCCAGTCGTGTGACAAGAAAATACCTCTTGCGCCTATTTTACCCTCTTGCCCAGATGCCTGCGTCGATGCGCAAACCGCCCCAGGCTCTTTAACAGGCACTGCAGAGTACAACACTATCAAAATATTTAGCTGTCCTAACGTTCTCCAGATTGAACTCTACTGAGTGTTCCTTGCTTGGTTAAGTCTAATGTAGAAAATACTTATAAGCTTCCTTCCTTTATGCAAAATGTTTGTACGCACCAATCTCAAGAGCATCGATCAAGTATGCTTACGGCCACTTACGCTTACGGGCACTAGGGTTAGGATGCGAGTATTTTAATCAGAATGCCTGCGTCACGAACATAGGCGTGCACAGCTGGCGGGGGGTCAAGCATGCTATGGCCCCCCCTGGTGACTTTGGAGGGGCACAAATTCAGTAAGTTTCTAGTTTTGTTGTGTTGCACAACAAAAATAGAACCTCACTAAATCTGCGCACCTCCGGAGTCATCAGGGGGGGGACATAGCATGCTTGGCCTCCCTTATGTGTACGCCTATGGTCACGCAGTATAAATAAGTTCGAGTTTCCAATTGGCATATTGGATTTTAGGCGGGAGTAGATGTTAAGAAATGTGCAACGCATCAAGAAAAATGGTAAATTCTACTCCTGTAAAAAAAAACACACCTTTATTGTTTTGCCCCAAAACAGAATTTTCTAAAACTTTTGATCTTGGGGAACCCACTCATATTTCTCCCTCTCGAAGGCTTTGCAGTGAAATGCAGTTAACAAGCTTACCAACTCTGCAACAATTCTGCACGCACTAGGGAGGAAGGTCTCCAACTGATGGCCATTGCCGCACCCCCCATACACGTACACGAATATGAAGGGTGCGGCAATGGGACAGGGCAGGCTGCGCATAACAAACACGGATTCCCAGAAAGAGATTCAGACGGGGAAGATGCGCAGGTGGGCCTCCGGCAACCAGAGCACTTCCGAAGACGAGGGGCTCACCTCGTTGCCCACCAGGCGGCTGATGTCTCCAAACGAGCGGTCCGGATTCGACTGCACTATCGACTTGCGGATCTCACTCGAAAACAGCAGGTAACCCGTCACCACACGTTTGGAGCTCCTCTGCAGGGAGACAGGGCGGCGCTCACCCGGCAGTCCGGCAAAAGCACTTTCTGAGAGAAACAAGCTTTTATATTCCATACTTCTGAATAAGGGGAAACACTGAACAAACACCGTCTGCTAATCCTGCTAGCACAACAAACGAACGGCAATAGAGCAACGGATGTTAAAAATCGGGGAACAACTATTTTCATAGCGTTGGGGACCCGATTATAGCTGTTAAAAACCAGACATAATATGAGCAAATTTGAGTTTGGAACGGTTATCAAATTGCTAATTGTTCCTGAAGCAGACTTCTGCAAAGAAAGGGCATTTTCTGAGCTCCAAAAGTCGAAAGCAACAACCAAAAATTAATCGTGCAAATAAATTGATCATGCATCGAATTCCTGGACAACTTTCCACTGGAGTGATGAAATTGTGCTCTTGCAAATTACATATTACGAGAACCAGCAGGGGGAACAATTCCCAAGGTATTAAACCAACGATACTACACTGTCGTTCAGAGTACCGCAATATCCAGAGTCACCACCCTTCGCCCCGCCACACACATAAACACATCTAAAGCCAAATTTCACTGCCTGCTTATAAAATTTCTTGTGTCTACACACTTCCCACACTACCGTCCACTGCATTCATGCTCGTGCTTAGTTGGGTTAACAAGCGCCACACTGGATCGATCATCCAGGCCTGCGGACACCCATCTATGCCCGCGCTGGCCGGCGAATGCAAGCATATATCCAATGAACGAATGGCTGGCAAATGCTCGGCAAATGCTCAGCAAATGCCTTCATTGGCCATCGAAGGCTCTGCCCGGCAGATGCCTTCGATGGCTGGCAAATGCCTTCATTGATCGACGAATACCCGACAAACATTTTCAATAGTCGGCAAACACCTTCAGTGACTGGCAAACACCTTCAATGATTGACAGATGCCTGGCAAACACCTTCATTGGCTAGCAAATGCTTGGGAAATGCCCCTTCATTTGCCGCCAAACGCCTTCATTGGCTGGCTACACGCGGGACAGCCCGACCCGATCTTGCCGGTTGTAGGAAACCGGCGACATCAGGCTCCAAACTGTGGGAGCCCCACAGTTTGCACCCGACAAACTGTGAGCGGAGGCGGGCGCCCCTCACAGTTTGCTGACCTTTTTGCCCGAGGCCGAGGACAGGTTGCTGTCCTCCCGCGCGAGGGAGGAACCCGGGACGTCGTTGGACTCTTCGTTGTCCGTCTCGGAGGCGATGCGGGACAGCATCGGGGACATCTCCTGCGCGACCACCGCACCCGCATGGACGCGCGTTGGGGATACCGCGGAGGGCAAGCAACTCACGTCCGCCGTTGGCTGGGCGTCCCCGGTGTCCGACAGGCTCGCCTCGCTCTGCAAGGAAAAAGGATCCGGGGTAGAGCGGTCCGGAGTTAGAACAGTTCAGGGCTAGAATGGGTCCGGGGATAAAACAACATCAGGGATAGAACTGTTCCTGGATTAGAATGGGGGTGGGGTAAAAAAATGGGTCCGGAGTTAGAACGGGTCTGTGGGTAGAACGGCGTGGGGCTAGAATGGTTTGGGGCTGAATGGGTCCAGGGTTAGAGTGATTCAGGGATAGAATGGGTCTGAGGATAGGAATGGTTCAGCGATAGAATGGGTCTGAGGATAGGAGTATGAGGTCGAAGTAAGAATGGGCCTGGAGTGGATCCGGGGAAAGAAGTGGTGCAGGGATAGAATGGGTCCGGGGTTAGGTTAAAAAAAAAAAAAGCTAGCGTGCTCTGCAAGCTGGCTTTCCCCCAATGCGGTCGCTGGCGTTGGGGGCTTGCAGAGCAAAACGGTGCTCTTGGCAGTTCGATATATCGGTAGCGGCTGCTATTTTTGTTCGATGTAATCATAGTTCTTGCTATATATTATCACTGTAACATTACCGTGCACAAAAATTGTTCGATATAAGGGATACTTCGATATAGTCGGGTTTGACTGTATGTAACACAGAAGTTTACACCAGCACTGCTCGTTTGCTCTAGAAACTCTGAGACACTGAACCTCTGTGCTGCTCTATTACCACCACTTTCGAGATCAGTCGGGTTTCACTCTCACCTTCTGGGGCGCAATGGGGTTCTTGAAGTAATACACCTCGTCCGGCGTCACAGCATCCGAGTGGGAGAACTTCTGCGTGGGGAAGAGCACCCTTGGGCGGTGTCGACCGACACACCCCTCACCCGGGTACCGGGGTGTCACACTCACCTTGAGGCCCTTGGGCAGTTTGCGTATCTGGCGCTCTGCCTCCATGTACCGGGACTCACAGATGTACACGTCTGCCTCGTTCACCTCGGTAGGTCGACCTGCGTCCACGACGACGTTCAATCTCGCTGGTGCTTTAGAACAAAGGCCTTTGCGGGGCGCAAGTTCGTCTGCTTCTTGCACAGGGGTTGCGATGATGTCAGAATGCCAAGCTCTTATTGGCCGATTAAAAAAAACAACAGTGGGTAGACCTCAAGGCATCCAGCACTGAGATCTACCCACTATCCTTTCAATCAAAGCCAATCAGAGCTCAGCGTCGTTCTGACGTCACCGCATTCCCGCACCGCTGCACGAGCACGTGACTTCGTCGTGCATCTCCTTTGCGTGTGCACGTGCAAGTAGCTTCGACCGCATTGCCGAAGATATGCCAACCTCGACGCCGCAGCACAAAAATGCCGACGCCGGGTGCAAATTTCGTCCAAGACTACACACGAACATAAGAACATGCTAGGGGGCTACTCCTGGAAACATTTCAGCCATGTTTGGCGACACCCAAGAGGCGATTGTTCCGGATCGAAACCGTCCTCTTGCCCCATGCCCACCTGCGGAGTAGTCCTTGGAGTCCAGCACGCAGCAGCGGCCCATGATGCTCAGCAAGGGGTTGGTGTCCTCGATGGAGCTGAGCAGCACCTCCTGGCGGTAGAAGACTCGTGACGCCGGGTGCTGGATCTCCCCAGGGAGCACGAACCAGGGCCCGTGGTAGAACCCGTTGCCCCTGCGGCGCACGGTCCTCTCCGTCACGCTTCTCTCGCTGTCTAGTAACCACTTCCAAAGAGCCATGCTAGACCGAACGTCCCCAAAGTCCCGCTGCAGAAGAGGACTCGGCAGTAGAACCTTTCCGGGAGTATGTAGGCACCGTCCAGAAGCAGCCACTATACACGCGACGTAAACGGCTCAAATGACGAAGTAAGAAACAAACACGATGGGACGAAGCTGTCCGTTTGTTCCTTCGCTTCGTCTTTGTCGTTTGGGCCGTTTTCGTCGCATATAACATTTACCAACTCGCCCAACTCACTACATTAGTACAATCGCTATGCGTAGCGCAAATTCGTCCACTTCTCGCTTGGGGGTTGCGATAATGTCAAAACGCCGAGCTCTTATTGGACGGTTCGAAAAAAATGGTGGGTGGACCTCAAAGGCATTTACCGTAAAATACCGGGCAAGCGCCCACTCAAACTTGGGAGATAATTGCAAAAAATGGGTGATGGGTGCTTTTCCAGTCATAATTTTACATATAAATGTACTGTGCGTATTTTCTCAGATCTTGCAGATTTGGGAATGGGCGCTTAATGTGGAATGGGCGGATGCGCGGTATTCTACGGTAGTCATTGAGGTCAACCCACTATCCTTCCAATCAAAGCCAATCGGAGTTCGGCATCGTTCTGACGTCGCCTCAACCCCTGCGCAAGAACCAGACGACTTGCTTTCCGCATAATGTAGGTGTCAACCAGTGAGTAAGTGAATGCGAGTTGTAATGGCTACCGATAGGATGAAACATTGTCCGACAATCGTACGGTGCGAGACACGAGTCGGTACAAGCTCCACGGCGAGCAAGCACTCACTCTCGGTCCATCCACATCTTGTCGATTCGGCCGATCAGGGTCTTGGAGTGCTCCGTGCGGACATAGCAGCAGTCGCCTGAAAAAGAAAAAAAGCAACGTCGGGGCCAAGGTTGGGGGATCGAATTCTTCGTAAATTTGTCGGGTTACTTTATGGAGGACGGACGCGAGACAGTTCGCGGGCACACACTTAAAACTGCCCTTTTGGGGCTCACCCAGCTTGAAGACTCCAGAGGGCAGGTTGAGCTGCTCGTAGTAAGTGACGCCTTCCTCGTCGCCCGGAGCCGGCAGAGACACGTTCTGCAAGCGCAAGGATTAAACCTCAGGTACAAAGCTCCTCCGGTCGACGGGTCAGCACCATCCTTCCTGAAAGTCACTCGTCGTGTTTCATAACTTGAAACAAACTCTAAGCAACGACTGCCCAAACATGGTCCCTCGGATGCGACGCCAAACTGTAGCCGGGAGGCAAAAGTGTGAAACCTTCCGCGTCTGTTGGTAACTTTCGACACGGGTGGGTCTCCGTACCGACGAATCCTCGAACTTGTGCCCGCCACCAGCTCGTGTTTGTGGGAGAGATAGTGGCGTTTAGTGTCAAGAATCTGACCTGCGCGGCTCGATCGGACGACCGAGCACAGATATGGGCCTTCCCCTGTATTCGTTAAGGCGGGCAAACGTGGAGTGGGGGTACGTACCGGGCGCGGTCGTTCCACCACCGCAAATTCGTCCTGGAGCCCCAGGCCAAACGCGTCGCCACCGCGCTCTGCACCCTCTTTGAACACGGAGGGCACCCGAATCGGCGAGAGCACTTCTTCTCGAGGCAGCAGCTCCGTGTGTTCGTTGGGGAAGAAGTTCCAGATCTGCAAAGAAACAAATCGTTTGCAACCGTCTTCACAGCGGGTCTTGAAACTACGTACGGATGCGACACCAAAGTACCCAATGGACGGAGAAAGGTGTGCAAGCTCCTACGACTAATCGCGGGATAACGTACCATGTGGGGTGCATCCCCAAGCACCACGTCGCGCATCCTCGTGTGCAACTCGTTCTTCGAGATTGCGCGACTAGGTTTCCCCCCGAAGCTGCACCACCTCAATGTTCATCCGTCTCGTGTTGTACATTCGAGCGGCAAACAAAAGGCCCACACATCTTCATTATCGGGCGATGGGGCGGGTCCGAACTTCAAACTGTTTGCACAATGTGGATGTTTGGTTGTTCTCAAGGTGTTATGCACCTTGATTTTTTTCTATGGGCATTTTAATTAGCCAATAAACAAATATTTAATTCCTACCATTAATAAGGGTCTTTTTATACGGGTATTAAATGGTGACCATACCTTGATTTTCTTGAAGGCCTTGGCCTTGGCAGAATAGCGGGACTCGCACACATACACATCCTTGTCTTCAAAGCCCTGCAGGAAGAACATTCACTTCGATGGGTACATTTAAATGGTACAGAGGCCTTTGTTTTTGGACCATATTAATATTGGGGCACACAATAAGGCATGTTTCACCCACAGTTGTGCACCAATACGTGGCTCATATAAGTATAAGCATTGTACTTATACCATAAGTATATAACCATTACTGCTTAAACTTGTGGTAATGACCATCGAGACGATTTGAGCACGGTAGCTGACTTTCAAAACAGTTTTTTAGCGAGCTGAAAATATTTACCCTTTCTCTTTGTCAATGCAACATTTGGAGAGGGAAGAGATCCATTTTGTATGAAATTCTGGAGATAAAACATTTCGCAGCAGGCACAAATGCAGGATTTTGTGGGGTTTCCGCAAGGACCCCTTATACTTTGCTTTCTCGCCAGCAGCCACAAAGAAAGAAGAGAAAGGACAGAGTAGGGGGTACCAACTAGAGCTTGATCTTTATGTTAAAAAAATACACATACTGAAAAAAAAAAAAAAAAAATTAAAGATGAAACGAAATTAAGCTTCTAAATGTAAGTGTTGAAAATTTATCTTGAACCTTAAGAGTCTTGGGTTTGAGTTCTGAGAAGCTTAGAATCATGGGTTCAATTCTCATTGGGTGACATTTTAAACTTCTCTTTCCTCCAAATTTATTATTACTTCTCAATTACGTGTTTCTTTTGTACCGATTTTCATCTGTATTCCACATTCTCAGAATGTCAGGTCACACTTTCCTTGGGGATCAGCCCTTAAACACATTCCGCATCAAAAGAAACAATGCCACAGTGACCCGCTAAACCCTCTACGAGAGCACATCTTGCTTCAACGTTCCGAACGAGTTTGAGAAACCAATGTTGGGCGCACTTTAGGTCGCACCATAGAGAGCCTGAAAGCCGTACCTCCGGTCTGCTCTTGAAGTAGTCCCGGACGGGCATGACGTAGCACTTTCCGAGCACCTGGTTCACCGGGGTGGAGTTGTAGTTGTCGCTTTTGAACACCTCCTGCACGAAAGACACCACAACGATGCTTCGGTCAGCCTCGGCCCTGGCATAAAGTTGGGCGTAAACTGGGAGGACAGTTTTCCTCGGGGCAGAGGCAATGAAGGGACTTTGAATAACACAGAGAGTACCCTGGGATTGCCTTGGGCAACTCCCGCATCCCTCTTAGTACCCCAAGGGTACGTTGAGCCCTTAAAGATTTACAAATGTTCCTTCAGGCTAGACACAACCTTGGCGTACACAACCCGATTACGGATGCATCGCCACGAGCCACAGGATCCCACTTTTAGTGCGGTAAGCAAAGCCAATGGCGTTGAGAACTGTTTGGTTGTAAGTATGGCAAGATTTCTGGGATTGCTTGGCAGTCTTTTGATGCTTTTGGTTACCCCTTAATTAAGCGGGTGAAGAGGTCCGTCTTGAAACAGAAGGTGTTCTTTAAACAAATATAAAGCTTTTTTTGCAACATAAAATAAGAGTCAAAACAAACGAATGTTAAAAAATCGGAAGAAAAAAGAAACAGAGAGGATGGTGAAAGTCAGAAGCACAGGCACAGAAACAAGGTTTCAAACAAAGGATATCTGCCACGTTTGCTTTCTGCCATTCCTCAAATATAATAAAAATGCTAATTTTCAACATAATGCTAGGGCTGAAGTGAGCATGATGGTAAAAGAGGAAGACGAACTCAGAAATACAAAAGATTGAGGTCTCAAAGGACGGGGCATTTCGGCCGTCACTCGATCAGTCGATCGCCGAGTGTACCTTCTGGAGGAACTTCCTGGAGGCAAGGTGGAAGGTCTCGTTGGGGCGGTAGAACCAGCAGCCGTAGAGCCACTGGTCCCCGTTCTTGTCCCGCCACAGCCGGTCCACGTTGGTGATGTGCGGCTGCATGCCTTTCTCCCTGGGAACGAGAGAGCGAGTGCCCCACTTCGAGTGAGATGCCCTTACGGGGACACTGAAAAAGCGACACCCCCCAACAAGAACAAAAGAAGAAAACTCTGCTGGGAGTCTTCGCAAACGTCTCCATGGCACAAGAACTTTGCCAGCCGGAAAAGGAACGGAATTTACAAAAGAACACAAGTCACTCTAGTTCACCAGGTGCGGTATGACAAAACGAATCGGTTGTTGCTTGAATTTTTTTAGGTCGGTTCGTGAACAGTGAAGCCAAGGACGTGCAACTCCCGGAGTCGCAGAAGCCACGTTCCTTCGCCTGGGTTTTCCGGTTACAGTATGACCTCGAAGTTTCTCCGCAGAGAAGGACTCTGCAAACAGAAATTAAGTGGAATATGCCTCGGCACCATATTCTATAGCGGGTCGCATGAAAGTGAAAGCAATTTTTTTCTTGGGGGGGGGGGGGGGGGAGTCTACGAGGTCATGTGAAATGAGTAGATAATTCGGGTTTTGCACTGGGATTTTCACGAGACTTGCATACTCTAGCTCGTCACGGGTTTGGGTTGCCGCGGCGGTAACTATGCCGGGGAGGAGTGAACCACTTTTCGGACGGGGGGTGGTTCTCATTGAAAGTTTCGAAGGGGCGGGAGAAGGAACTCACCGGGGCTCCACGTAAACGAAGTCCCCTACGCGAATCACGATGCCCCTGTGCTCCGTACTCTCCGAGGAAGACATCTCCTGGCCCTTGTCTTCCTCCTGCAAAACATTCCATGCAGTCATTCGATTAATTGAGATAATACTCATTGTCGTCGAGGAAAAAAAAACTGAAGGGTGCTTCGGTCCGACACTCTACCAGGAAACTTTTTCGGGTGTGTAATGCAGTGCAGCACGTGCGCACAAATCTCTATTATTGCGTGAACTATGTAGATATAAATGTCTTCTACCGGTAAACATTACAAAAAAAATAAAAATGAACTGTGTTCTACTACAGTGGTTCTCAAATGGGGGTCCGCGGACCCTTAGGGGTCCGCGAAGGCATTCTAGGGGTCCGCGAAGCTCTGCCTCATCAATCAAGCCCGGCGAAGGAATTTTTCATTTTCGGGCTAGTTTTCTCGTGTGTAGGTCAATAAGAGAAGTCTACTTCACACTAGCCCTTAGTTAAATCCATTTATTATGTATTTATAATATTTAACTTATACATTCCCCCTTTCCTCACCCCGAAAGGGGTCCTCCATCCTCTCCGCCGATCCATGTTTTTTATGTAGTAGAACATAAAAAAAATTAAATCATTTCTATCATTTAATTTGCATGAAACCAAACATGCCTTCAAGTCAGTAAGTGCATGTTAGCTATGTTTTAATGTGCCTATTTTAAAAGCTGCAGCCACATCATGAACAGTTCTTGTACATTGACAGTGTTCTTATTGCTGTGGGTACTTCATATAGCCCCCCATATAGTGCCGATGCCAAATCCGTAAGCATCACTTCAAGATTGCCAGTATTTAATGTAGAAAGGCAGAGTATGCTACAAAGGTCACCACTGCACAAATCTGAACAGCTCAGATACAGAGCTCATCAAGACAGAAAAAATCCCTACTTTTAGCCGTTGTCAGTATAGCAGTTCATATTGTGACTTGCTTCACTATGTGCATATAGTGAAGCAAATATAATAGTAATACTGGTAAGGGCACTTTTAATCTACTAATAAAGTGAAGATTTTTCATAAAGGAACAAACCTTATTAGGGAGGTTTTACTACTACTATAACACCAAGTGCTGCAATTCCTGTACAATTATTAAAGCTTCATAAAAACAAAACAAAAAAAAAACTGGAAGTAGAATGGTGTTGTTAAAAAAACCACTTACCTTAGGTCAACAATAATTTCACCGAAAAAAGAAAACAAAACCACACCTTTTGTTAATGCCAGTAAAAGTGCTTTCTTAGCACCTAAAATATTTCAGCTAGTCATGTGTGAACAGTGAATTTTGAGTTCGAAGCAATTTCAAGCGAATATAGTGGTTTTGACCGAATATTTTCGAATCGAATATTGAATTGCTTCTTTAAGCCTTTAACTACTGCAACATGCTTAAACGGAAACCCAGCTTAACTTACGAAAGTGTTTGTCAAGCTTCCACTTGTCCATTAGTAAGCTAATTTTAATCTAACTATATTTACTGACTGGCCTTCAAAAGACCAATGCCTACATTGGGATGGCAAGTAGACGACGCACTTCCCTATAGACATGCCCAGTTATACCTAATCAAGGGAATTTATAAATATTCTTGCTATATGCAAATATATTTTCTTAAATCATGTATCATGATTAACACAGGTTGTCAGGGCATCTTTGCTTGTCATATACTCATGCATGCCAGTTTAATTTTAAAACTTTTACAGCAATGTAGTGATCAACAATCACGAGGTTTCCATTTCTTTTTTAATACACCAGGCGAGCGCATGCACCATTCAGCTTTGGAAATGAGCTTTCCTGCTAAGCACACAGCTGCGATATTTGTACTTTTTGAAGTGTTGATCGTGGCGAGTTAGCCCCTTTGAGTGTGCTTCTTACCAGGCACTGGTGCGCTACGGGGAAGCCACACCCACGAAAGTGAGCTCTGAGGGTGTTGCTTCCCCGCAGTGCACCAATGCTCAGTAAGAAGCGCGTTCAGCAGGGCTAACCTGCCGCAATCAACACTTAGAGAAATATGAATATCGCAGTTAATCTCGAAGCGAATATTGAATAGCATATTATTCGAAACTACGATTAGAAAATTTGAATATTCGTACATCACTAATTTCAGCTGAGGTAGAATTGTTTTATGGTATACAACATACCCCACATAAGGCAGTGCTTCCACTGTGTGCTTTATTCGCATGAACAAGAAGCATTTCTGGTCTTTCTTGAGAAGTATGCATACTCAAAATGGTCTTAATGTGTTGGTGAACATATGATTCTGGATAATACCAACTATTTGTCTTAACAGGTACTAGCTTCATGTACTTCAACACTCAGGTGACATCAAATGTTTTTCAATTACTTCAGTCATTTCTCTCCTTGGAGAAACGCAATCACTACTGGCAGTTCATGCAGTTTATATGTACCTAAAAATTTGCAGGTCACTGAAAAGTGGGACACTGCATATTATACATAAGCACAAAGTGGGTTCTGCGTCTGCATGCTGTTTCTTCAATGTTACAAGGCGCACATGTCAGAGGATTTCCAAACTTGTTAAGCCTGGCTTAGGCACTCTCATCGACAATTACTCGTAAATTAACCAATGCAAATTGTATGCTTACTCTTTCCTTTTTGCTGGCGAGGTCAAAACTGGAATTTGTCTTCGCAGCTTGGCACTGTGTTGGAAACTCACATCAGTTTAAAATTAAAGAAATGCAAAAGTGTATTTGTCAGACATTTAATTATAGTTTCCGCAAGAAATGTATTCCTAATGATAGCAAAGTATTAATAGCCTATTTGTCATTAACTGTTTTAACTGGTACATATCTACCACATATGCTACAAAACCTACTTCGTAAAAACACATCATGGCCGTTTCAATTATAAAAGAAAAAGCTGGTCTCACCGTTGCAATTGCAAAAATTGACTTTACAAGTCAATATGTTTCCAAAGGTACCGATGGTTACAAACAAACCAGGAAAAGTAATGCTATATTGGTGGAAGTAGAGGGAGAGGAGATGAGAGTGTGGGGAAACGTTAGAACATCAAACGCTCGTTGGAATGATTATGGGCAGACGAGAAGCTAGCTGGCTTTTGTTTCTACTCTATCCGAACGCCGAATGCTAACATCCAGCACTCTGCGTATGCTTTCCAACGGCGAGTAGGGACAAAGTCAGCTAGCTTTTTGTCCACCCGCTAATCGTACCAACCAGAGCTCGGTGTTCCAACGTCCCCGCGCACCCCCATTTCCTCCTCTCCCTCTACCCGTGTTAGCGGCTGCTTCGCTGGAAATCTCAATTAGGTGTCATTGTTATGAGATGCATTACACCTGTGATAGCATATAGTAGTGGCTGTTGCCATGACTTAAAGGACACATGCAAAGGAAAAAAACATTGTTCTTAAACAGCTTAGATGGAAAAAGAATGTCATAAAACGATTTTACAACGAAGAAAAAAAATGTTTAGAGCTATATTTACGGCGCTATACAAATTTGTAGTTGGCGCCCGCGGGCGCCGCTGAAAAGTGGCCCTTATTTATCACGTGACTGGCCCTTATTTGTCACGTGGTGCTGGCACTCTTTCGGAAGCTTCCTTTGGCCTCCAAAAGTAACTTATTCATCTTTGTTTGAAGTATAACAAAATAATGAAAGCCGTTTACAACTCCCTTTAACGCCGAATTGGAGCGCAGCTTTTGAGGAGGAGGAGGGAAGGGGTATAGCCCTCTTTTCTTCTCCCCTCACGGGGGTCACGCGACCTCGGGGGGTCGCGTGACCTCCCCAGGTCACGTGACCCCCCAAAGTCACGTGACCTCGTGGAGGGGGGTCACGTGACTTTGGGGGGGGGTGTCATGTGACCTCCCTCTCCGAGGTCACCGAAGGAGTCCGAGGTCCTCCCGAGGTCCTCCCGAAGGAACCCGAGGTCCTCCCGAGGAAACCCGAAGTCCTCCAGAGGAAACCCGAGGTCCTCCCGAGGTCCTCCCGAAGGAACCCGAGGTCTTCCCGAGGTCCTCCCAAAGGAACCCGAGGTCCTTCGGGAGGACCTCGGGTCCCTTCGGGAAAATTTACCCATAATGCACCGCGCGGTTACGCCGACGGCGACGCCGCTCAAGCCGGAAACGGGCGCCTAAGAGCTGCGCTCGTTTAATAAGTAACTTTTAGAGCCCAAAGGAAACTCCTGAAAAAGCGCAAGCAGACGTGATAGGCCTGTGCGCCGGTCAGATGACGGCGGCGGCGCCCCAAGCAGACGAACTTGTGCGGCGGCGGCGACGGCGGCGTGAAGAAACGTGTTGAAGCGGCGTCGCACAACGCCAGCGTGCGGCGGCGACGCAGCGCAGCGGCGCGCGGGCCTATCACGTGACCAGCGGCGGCTCCCGCGACTACAAATTCGTTTTGCGCCGTAAATATAGCTCTAAATTGTTTCTTCTTCGTTGTAAATTCATTTTATAATATTCTTTTTCCATCTAGCCTGTTTAAAAAAAAAGTTTTTTTCCTTTGCATGTGTCCTTTAACGGGACTGCAACAACCTAACAGTTTCATTTTTCGTTTCGGTCCCTACACCAAAAAGACCCGTCGAAGGGCCGCTGAAGCACTTGCTCCCTTGGAAGTTATTTGTATGATACGTGTTATTCTTCTTGCAGCGTATACACTGGCAAGTGTTGCTGCGGTTCCAAACTACGCAAATAGAAATGTGTCGAAAGGCCCCCGAAGCAGCTGCTCAATTAGTTGTCATTTGGAAGAGGCGTGCCATTCTTGCAGCACATACAGTTATGTGTTTCCGTGATTTAGCAGAGAGTGCCAACAAACTAAAACTTTTACTCATTCCCTAGACCGGGGGTCTCCAAACCCTGGCCCGCAGAGGCGCTCCGGCCGGCCAACGGCCCGTTGTCACAAATACTAAAATAAATTCTCATAAAAAAAACAACAAGAAATGGCGCTGCAACGAGCACCAAAAGTGCGAGCGAAGATATCAGAAAGAATGAGAGAAAACTGCATTAAAACGCTGGATCTCTCACCATATTATTTCTGGTACGTCGTCATCACCAGCAGTTCCATGTAACTATGATAAAATTTCTTTGCATTCTCATGCATACTGTGCCTAGTGTCATGTGTCATAACTCTCGCATATTGTCATCAACAGATTCAGATCTGCCATTATCCTTAGTATTCCGCCCTGCGTGAACATGCTGGAGTTCCTATGCGCTTTGATTTACGCCTGGCGAGTTTTCTGGATTAAATTTATTTTGCGATGTCATATTACATTTCAACATCAGGAACATGTATTCATCCACCTTACTTTATTTTTTCTTTTGGTCTAGTTTAAATTTTTGTATTCAAACACTCATTTAGGCTCATTTATTTAGGATTTCCCCACTTATGAAATTTTGTTTATTTTCTGGCCCTTGAGACTGCAAGAAGTCCCCAATCCGGCCCCTTAGCCAAAACGTTCGGAGACTCCTGGCCCAGACTAACAAAGGCCTGTTACACCCCTGAAACAACTGCTCCCTTAAAAAAAAAAAAAAAAAAATAGAATTTTTGGACAAATTACACATATTACAAAAGAAATTTGCCACAAAAGAATGTTCTTTTGTAAAATCATTTGCACTGCGAGACTTGTTTGAGTTCGTAGCTTTCAAACGCAAGCGCCACAAGACGCAAAGGCAGGCCAGGGGCAGTGTTCGCATCCTCTTCTTGCGTATCCTCGGCGTTGCAAAATCACGTGCAAGAAAAGTGGAAAGGAGGAGCGCTGAAGAGAGAGGTAAAGGGGGAAAGGTAGCCCATGAGGACGCTGCCCTTAGTATGTACATGTGGCGACGTTTCATACCCATTCTTGGCGGGCGCGTTTGAAACCTGTAAACTAAAACAAGTCTAGCGCTGTAAATAAATTTACAAAAAAAAATCTCGTGAATTTTTTAGGTTGTTAAAAATATTTATTTCTTTTCCTTTTCAGTGTCTTTTTAGGGTTGGATCACACACTTGCGACTACTGACGACCGAGTGCCTTAAAACCTCCTGGAGTCCCTTAGGACGCAAGGGTGCCATCTGGTAGCCGTGGAATACTTGGCATTTCCGTATATTTCCTATTTTCTTTGCGCACCATTCTTTATTTCTTGACTCGAAGAGTGTTCGACAAGGTCACAAACAACCGTTTGTCATAAATAACACATACATGTGATCTTGCAAACGCGGCAAAACTTCCACTTTAACGAAAGGAAATTCCGCATTCACCTTTTACAAGACATTGGGAGAACTCGGTCGTAAGCAAACGCGAGAGTGCAAACAAGAATTTAGTCGTCGTTCGTACGAGATGCGTCAGTCTTGCGGCACAAGACGTAGGTGTTTCCGTCGCACAAGACTGCCGCGAGAGCTAATGACGCCGTCTCCATTATCTGTTTCCGGGTCGGCGGCGGCGTGCCGAAGGAACCCCCGAAGCGGCTGCTCGCTCACCTTGGGCGATCCCCGTGACGAGCGCTCCGCGTCGGCCTCGGCAGCAGCCTCCTGCTGCTCCAGCGGAAGCTTCTGGGCCCGCATTGTGTCCACGCTTTGTGTCAGGTCCGACTGGCCAAAGTTCAGCGCGGGGCTCTGGAGCACCTCCCCCTGGCTGCACAGCTCGTCGCGCAGACGGATGAAGTACGACTGCAAACGGGGCGTGCGGAGTTGGGAGCTTGTTACTTCCTGCGCTTCGCACTTGATGGGATACTTCCAACGTTCCCAAACCCAACACCTTGGAGCGTGCAAAAGTTGGGTTGTTCTGGTCGACGGTGAAAACGTTTCCCCACACGCGATGCCAAATGTCCCCCACCAGAGTCTATGCGCGACTTTCCTCCCAAAGCTTGCTGTCCGGAACTGCCCTAAGCACCATGTTCATTTCCTTGTAAGACAATAAGCCCATTTCTTGCGAATGTATGTCACTTCGCTTGAAACTAGGGCTCCGGGTTTTTGAACAGACCCGTAAAAATCTAAAATACACTGGATCTCGCTTTTTTTCTCGTCACTTCGGATTTACTTTTAAAAGTTTTGATATCATAAGCTGCCGTGAAAAAATGGAAGACACTTTGACGAAGCACCGAGTTAGCAATCCTAAAATGAGGCCACTCCACTACCCTTTCTAATCTCAGATTATTGACAAAAGGGCATTGTTAACTGCTCGAGTTCAATGATGCCCCTCGCTAATCTTGTGTACTGACCCGGTGTCCCTAATGTCCCTTCAGGACGCATGAATGCAGCTGTATCTCACAACACGAGCCAATCTAAATAATGTAAACGACTTCTTTTTCGCAGGCTCAATATTTCGCGATTTAGGTCAAAGCCAAAGTTTTAGATTAATTTGCGGGTTCTAATTTTCGTGTCGCGTTGGGATCTCAATATAGATTCCAATGTGTTTACATTTTACCGGAATTGTTCGCGGGACCTATTTTTCGCGAACTGTAGGTGATTTGCGAAAATGAAGCCGTTTACAGTATGTCAATGTGCTAGACCCTGTTAGGGTTTCAGGTTTAGAAAATACTATTTGGGCCTCTTACTGTGGGGAGGCAGCGTTTTTGTAACAGAAAAAGCCACATCCCACAGATTTGTTGTAAATATTGCTAATAGTTAAAAGGGTTTTCTGTGCCACTCAATAAATTTACGTTTGTATGTTTCTTTTTTTAAATACAGGTTTAAAGAATTGAGAGTATAACGATATAATATTCCAATAAATGCCGACCCTCTGTGAATAAGAAACTTAAAAGCAAACTAATAAATGCCATATGGGTCATTCCATGCCAAAGGAGACGTCAATTTTCGTCATATTTTGGATATGCTTAATAAAATAATATGACTAAAGACATGTTTGAAAGTAAGGATGGCTGAGTTTGAGTGCTGAATTACGATTATTTATGCTGACGTCATGCTCCAAAGTGCGGGGAATCGGAGAAAACCTCCTGTACTTCAAAAAATTGCTGAAAAAAAGCTATTTTTACCACATCATTTTAAGTTTGCATGCAATCCAGCACTAATATATTCCATCTTACCTTGAAAGGAAAACACCTTACGCCGCCATTTTGGGTCCAGACAGGCACTTTAAACCTAAGCAAATTTTTAAGATTTCTTGATTTTTTTTAGTCAACTTGAAATTAAAATTTGACTAAGAAACTTTTTTTACTTATTATTCTGAACCATATGCTCGACAGGTTGCATTACAATTCTAAAAAATTATTCGTAGAGTTTTTATTTAAATGGTGAATATGTCACTTTCTTCAAAAACGGCCATATAGGGGGTAAAAAAAAAGCCATGTGGGCAACGGTGCTCGCATTTTCTGAAATAGCCGAAAGGTTAACCGACTTCCTCTGTTCAACATATAAAAAAATTGGAAAAGTACTTTTTGTTATTTTGGAGAAATTATTTTTTTAAATATGAGGCAGAACGGCATCGCCTCCAGGCGTCCACCTCGTCGGCAACGCACGCCGTCGTC
Organism: Ixodes persulcatus; assembly: GCA_013358835.2. NCBI lineage: Eukaryota > Metazoa > Arthropoda > Arachnida > Ixodida > Ixodidae > Ixodes > Ixodes persulcatus. The sequence goes on from JABSTQ010010466.1 coordinate 209,021, forward strand.
TGCTACGTTCGAGTGAAACACTGCACGGGGAACTTAATTTTGTTAATTATATTTGTATAGCTAAAGCTGAGGATCTTGACATTATGACATGTCTATTTATAGTGACTAGAGAGTGCTTTTTTTCTTGCTCTAAACTATAGGTCCGGGTGCGCTTGCAAGTTGAATAGCGACAACTCGAAATATTGTTTGGGATACTTTTTATCAAAGCCAAACAAAGCACATTTGTAGCTCACCGACATTTCGTTTTCTTATGTACATGAATGTAATATATTTTTAAGAAATACTATATCACAATTAGAATATCAGTGTTTCATTGGCTTTCAGTTCACCTCATAGTGCTGCAATGTCTTTAGCGTCACACGGAGAACTCTTCCTGCACGTTTGATGTGGACGTTATTTTAGCAACCACATTCCCGTGTCCTATAGGTGCCACATAATGGTATTGACGTGTGCTTGGTATGGCTTTTGCTTGCTCATAGCGGTTGCTGAGTCTTTGTCTCCCAGCTGTGATGACGCTATCTGGAACCCATATGACGTTCACAGTTTTCATTGAAGCCTTCGCCCATTCATAAAGATCTTGTGCTGTGATGATCTGACTGTCAAATGGCCTTTGAATGCTAGCTTCGCTAGCCAGCCTTTTTATAGTGCTGGTGAGCAGACGGATCATACCGATGACGTTCCAGACGTGCGCAGTGTTCTAGCCATTGACATGAACTGAAAGCTAATGAAACACTGCTATTCTAAGTGGGATATAGTATTTCTGGACTTCATTTTATAGTTATTTACATAAGAAACAAAAACGCCGTTGAGCTACAAATGTGCTTTGTTTCGGCTTTGATAAAAAGTATCCCAAACAATATTTCGAGTTGTCGCTATTCAACTTGCAAGCGCACCCGGACCTATAGTTTAGAGCAAAAAAAAAAAAGCACTCTCTAGTCACTATAAATAGACATGTCATAATGTCAAGATCCTCAGCTTTAGCTATACAAATATAATTAACAAAATTAAGTTTCCCGTGCAGTGTTTCACTCGAACGTAGCAGACGACGGCGTGCATTGCCGACGAGGTGGACGCCTCGAGGTGATGCCGTTCTGCCTCATATTTAAAAAAATAATTTCTCCAAAATAACAAAAAGTACTTTTCCAATTTTTTTATATGTTGAACAGAGGAAGTCGGTTAACCTTTCGGCTATTTCAGAAAATGCGAGCACCGTTGCCCACATGGCTTTTTTTTACTCCCTATATGGCCGTTTTTGAAGAAAGTGACATATTCACCATTTAAATAAAAACTCTACGAATAATTTTTTAGAATTGTAATGCAAGCTAGTCGAGCATATGGTTCAGAATAATAAGTAAAAAAAGTTTCTTAGTCAAATTTTAATTTCAAGTTGACTAAAAAAAATCAAGAAATCTTAAAAATTTGCTTAGGTTTAGAGTGCCTGTCTGGACCCAAAATGGCGGCGTAAGGTGTTTTCCTTTCAAGGTAAGATGGAATATATTAGTGCTGGATTGCATGCAAACTTAAAATGATGTGGTAAAAATAGCTTTTTTTCAGCAATTTTTTGAAGTACAGGAGGTTTTCTCCGATTCCCCGCACTTTGGAGCATGACGCAAAAATAATTGTAATTCAGCCCTCAAACTCAGCCATCCTTACTTTCAAACATGTCTTTAGTCATATTATTTTTTTCAAGCATATCCAAAATATGACGAAAATTGCAGTCTCCTTTGGCATGGAATGACCCATATTTGAAAAAAAAAAAAAGCTTAAAAAAAGTTTTGCAGAAATTTATCTAAAATAAAATGAAAATGTAATTCTACTAGGAGCACAATTTCCCGGCACTTTTCGAGGATATAAGTTTGACTCCAAAGTCCACCCCCCCCCCCCCCCCCCCCCCCCTCCCCCCCAAGTTTACATTATGTCGAGCTGCCCCGCGGCTTTCCGTCTTCGCTGCACAGCTAGAACTAAGGCGACAGATAAAATGTGTAGGCCAAAGGGCAGAAAGAAGGCCAAGGGGCGGTTACCTGCAGCTCGACGGAGTCTTCGAAGGCCTGGGAGTCGGTGCGGGAGACCCGCCGCGCCCGCTCGAACACCTCAAACATCTCCTCTTGGAAGCGGTCCAGGCGCAGGTAGCAGCCCTGCAGAAAGAGAAAAGCACGCTAGACACCACAAACGCCCCCAAGGACGCACATCCACACCCCCGCCGTCTCCGCTGACCCCAAACCGAAGCTTCCCGTCAACTCTCCTTAAAAAACACGCAGCACGCCCGCTCGGATAGCACGAACATCAGACCAACATATTTGTGCATGCACAAAATAGAGCACCAATCGTTTCGACGCCAGCCCAGGTTCCTCGCATGGGCTACTCTCGACCGTGGCCAAAGTAATCCCCAAGTGAATGGCTGACCTACGGTAAATGAGAGTCAATGACAATTGGCATTTTAGAATTCTCGGAGAGAAAAAAACATAAATGTCAACTTTGTGTGTGACACTCCTTGTGACCGGCAGTGCTCACATACAGTAAAACACCCGGGGGGCGTTCAACCCGTTTTCACCGAAAACTGGGTTAATCTAGACATGGGCACTTAATTGGTCAAATCGGGTGGTTAACGGGTAATTTGCAGAGTTCCCAAGTTTGGGAAATGTTAATAGTGGGCGCCAGACCGATGTGGGCACTTCTGCAGAATTTTACGTTAAGTGTTGTACGTCCATCCCTTTGCAATGCACGACCAGTCGCGGGTGTCAATCAGTAACGTACAAAGTGAAGATGCGATGCCCCCTAAAATGATTAAGGCACATAAAAAGCCACAGCTTCGAGTCAATTCTCCCTAAACACAGCTCTCTAGTTTTGTACATAACCTTCCGTTTCTTTAAAAAAAAAAGAAGAAAAGATGTGAGCAACTTGACACGAGAATAAAAATCATAATGATTTAAATCGCGACTTAAATCAAACCAGTTTTACTATGATTTAAATGAAACCTTTCCCGCAAAAATAATTTAGAAAATAGCTTTTGCTTATTGTTTGTCTATAATTTGATACTTTTCATCTTTTTGTTTGCACCGAAATCAAATAATCATAAGCAAGAAAGATTTACATCAGGCTGAACATGAGCAAAAGGGTATGCTCTCCTAAACGAGTCGAAACATTGCGCTTTCTTTCTACCTTCCACTTCCTTTTGTCAGTTACCTATCCTCCTATGCATGCAAATCAGAGTGCAAAAGAAACGAAAACTAGAAAAGGAATGTCTTATTGAAAGCAAATCAGAACATGAAAAAAAAAGCAAATAAAGCTCTCTAGCTAACTAAAAAAACCAAGCTGTCTTTGTTCTAGTATGGCTGGGGTTACATCAATAAAAAGTAGTTAATCAACAGTACTTTAAATTTACAGTAATTCTTTCTTCTGCATTACTATTCTTGATCGAACGGATTGAACAATCAATCTGCTTATTTAAAAAATTGACCGCATCTCCACGTGGTGAATGATGTTGATTGCGGCGAAGCTCTGGTGGTGCTCATCTGCGTAGACGCTGAGCCGCAGCATGCCGAGGCTTTCGTTCGTTTTCATCCATGTCAGAAAGAGAATGTGTGGTATGGAACGTGGTTATATACGCATTTGACCGCAGCGCCCTCTCGTCTATAAACGTTGAGCCAATGCATGCAAAGTTTAACGCGATTATATACGCATTTGACCGCAGCGCCCTCTCCTGTATAGACGTTGAGCGGCTACATGCAACGTTTCATCCATGACATCCCCAGCTCTTGAGTTACTACCACATCTCAGAGTCCCCTACTCGTCCCGCAGTCGTGGCCGAGTAGTTAAGGCGATGGACTAGAAATCCATTGGGGTCTCCCCGCACAGGTTCGAATCCTGTCGACTGCGCAAACATATTTTTCATCATTTTTTCATCTTTTTTTTTCATCTTCACTCATCATCATCATCATCATGGGATTCACTCATCATCATCATCATCATGGGATTCACTCATCATCATCATCATCATGAGATTCATTCATCATCATCATCACTTCATCATCATGAGAGCACCGGACGCCGGACGAACGGACGGACATGGCTATTACATGGCTAAATCTGATTTAAATGAAATACATCTGATTAAAATAAAATAAATTTGATTTACTTAATTTTTAGGAGAAAAATCATGATTTGCTTGTGTTTTGACCTCCATGATGCACAACAAGCTTGTTTTCGAAGCCACCTGCACGCCCCTAAGCAAAAAAAAACCCAAAATCTGCAACCTCTGAGGATCCCCTGCGACGTCCGACTCTCACCTTGTCCAGCTTGCGCTTGATCAAGTCCAATGATAGGGGAGATTTCCTGCGGGAGGAATAAGAGGCGTGTGAGCACAACCAATCCGGTCTGAACCAATCCGGTCTGAACCGATCCGGCTTGAACCAATCCAGTCCGAGGCAGGACAGAGCTCACCTGTCTTCGTCACCCATGGCTGGCGGTTGCTGGCTCGACTCATCAGACTCCGACAGCTCAACCAGGGAATCACTGTAGCAGCGGCCTTCCTCGTCCTGTCAACATTTCCCTAGGTTCTTAGGGGTACACTTTCCATGATTCCCACCCAAAAAAACGACCCCAGTGCCACCAGATTAATGCTTTCCCTAGATCAGTGGTTCTCAAGCATGGATGTGTTGGGGACCCCATGCCAGTGGGGGAGGGGGAAGGGGGGTGTATAAAATAAGACAACTAATTGCAGTGTGAAAATGGCATCCTTTACTGCTATAGACAGAAGTGAGAAGCATCAAGTAAAAGGATGAATGAATGAATAGATGGTAACGGCTGTACCCTCTATAAAGGGCAGTAGCTTGCGCCACCTATCCTGGGTCAACAAAAAACAATTTTTTTTTAGGGGGGGGGTTTGAGAGTTGAGACGAGGGCTTTGCGAACCCCCATCACATTTCCGACTAAGGAGAGAGAGGTGCTGAATGCTTGTCTTTAGGTTTCTACAGCTGATCCGAGGCTTGGTTCAAACTAGTTTTCTTAAACTATATCACAAAGCAATTTATGAATAAGATTCAGTAAGTACAGAGTACATGCCCAGTAACGACTAGGGCCACAGATGTGAGAAGAGCCTAGAGAATGAAAAGGCATGTTTTTGCTTTAAACGTTTATCCGCATCGTGACAATGAGTGCAGCATTTCGGTTAACCCCGAATTTAGGTAGGTCCCATTTTTGGAAAGGAAGATTTTCAATTACAGGCAGAACCGCCCAAAATCAAGCAGGTTGTCAATAAAGTGCAATGTCGGCGAATAGTATTAGTTGCTTGGCTGCCCAGTGAGAGTAGATCGCTAGGAAAATGCTTTCCCTGGGCCCTTTTGAAAATAGTCCTTAGGGAACACCTTTCTTGGGTCCCTAGGCAAACTTTCCCTGGGTGTCCAGGGAAGCAATCTCCCCAAGTCCTTGAAAAATGTTTTCTAGTTCTCTCAAAAGTCACTCCCTACGCCCCCAAATAAATACCTTCCCTAAATCCCTAGAGTCCCCAGAAAAAAAGAAAAATAAACTTCCCCTAAGTTTTGGGGAAAGGAGTTTCCCCAGGTCTTTGAGAAACACTTTACCTCGTCCTCTAGGAGATCATGCCCTAGGCCCAAAGGTGAATACTTCCCCAGCTCGTCCCTAAAAAACTTCTCCTGTGCCTTTGGGGAATGATTCCCAGGTCCTTGAAAAGTAATTTCCCTAGGTCTTTCTCGAAAAAAACACCTTCCCCAGATTTTTTAGAGAAATATTTTCACTGAGCCCCTAGGGAAAAAGACTGCAACGATTGTGTTGGCCCTTAGAGGGTGCAGGTGAGACAGGGAAGGGGTGGTACCTGGTGGTTGTAGACGGAGATGAAGAGGTTGGTGAGCAGCTCCTGCACCAGGCCCCGGACGTCGGGCACCCCTCCGTCCTCCAGGTCCTCGCTGCTCAGCTCCATCTTGGTCTGCAGGGCGATCCTCTGCAGGATCAGCGCGTCCTGCAGGGACAAGGCCATCAGTGGTGTTCCAGCGTCCGCCTCCGACGGACTCCACAAGAGGCAGGGGGGGTACCTTGTAGATCTGCGAGTCTGGCTCGTTGTACTTGCAGGCGTTGTCAAACAGCAGCACGAAGTCCGCCAGCAGGTCGTCCATCGAGTCGTACTGGTTGTACTTGAGCAGGCGGGTCGCTATGCGCTCCATGTCGATGGGCTTCTTGATCACCTCGTAGTAGTCCGGGTATTCCTGGGTGTCACGGCGCCGGCACCGTTACCGCGGATGCTTGGCCCATATTCGAAATCGACATGTACGCTGGGAGGGTGATGAGTGAGACTATCTCAACTGCACACTACTGCAATCTTGTTTTGATTGATCGTGACTCTACCGTAAAATACAGAAGCGCCCACAATTAATGTGTTCCAAGCTTGGGAATTCTGCAAATTAAACGTTAAAAGTCGACGACCAGACACAAGATTCTGCAAGGCAGAAGATCCTCCTCACCCTGGGGGAGGAGGAAACAGGCAACGGTGGACAGAGTAGAAGGGGGGAGGGGAGAAAGTGGAGGAAAGTGGAAAGCGCAAACTGGTCGTCAGACTGGACAAGCGCCCATGTCTAGATTTATCCAATTTTCAGTGGAACTAGGGTGGGTGCTCCCCCGGTATTTTACAGTGCCTCGTAGTACTCCAAAGTGCTGCTCCAAAAGACAACTACCGAGCTTTGTACCTGCTGCTCTACTTATTAAAGGTTTCACGAGCAGAACTGGCTGCAACATATTTAGAAAAATCAACCGAATTTGAACATAGATTGGTGCTGTCTCGCCCAAAAGATGGTGTTTATGCTTGCGCTGTCACGTCCCGAATAAATTTAAATCTTCCAGAAATCTTTAAACCCCCCCCCCCCAAAAAGGTTTTGTTTTTTAGGAGAAATTAAAAGGTCTGCACCTATGAACGTAAATTGTTTACAGCGTAATCTAATCAAGGTGATGTCTTACACACTTTTTACAAAATAGTGAGTGGGTGCTCTAAAGTATGGTTCCGTGTTTTCAGTAAATACCGATGAACCCCGAAAATGAACCCCCCAGACTGATTTATCCGATTAGAAGAAAATCGAGAAACACGGAATTGTAGCTGTCCTTGCATGTGAGAAACCCAAGCTTCATGAAAAGAAGTCTATCTGCAGCTCGATTCTGTGTTCATCCAGAACACTGTCCACACTGAAATGTTTGCGAGGCTGCTACTTGCTTCGTGAACCACACCTACATTGTCCGGTTTTCTTTACTTATCAATACCAAAATGTCTTCCCGGTATTTGGGTCAGGCAAATGTTGCCGATTCTTTGTACGACGTCAAAAATTGACGCCTAAAAATACATATTTTTGTGGGAAAATTAATAAACCACAAAAACAGGGGAGCCTATCTATAAAGAGTGTGATGTTAAGAAATCCACATGATACCTTGCGGTGCCTGCGGGCTGCTCACTTTTCACTTGCAATCAATTCGCCAAAACATAAACGTCATTTTAAAATGACAGTAGCATAGGCTTGCTACTATTTCATTTAGGTTACACTATTGCGTACCCAAAAGTGAAACTGAAAAAAAAAAAAAAAAACATATCCTACACAAAATAGGTAGAATCTCTGAAAGTTTTTAAATGTGCTTAACATACTAAATATATGTATATATATATATACATACAATATATATATAGGTGAAGTAAGGTAAATATAAAAACAATGGACCGGGAAAAGTTAAAGGGTCAAAGATGCATACTGTCAGAGTTACTAATACGAAGTTTATTACGACGTTAGAGCGGTCCCCGCTCGAAACGTTGTAATAAACTTTGTATTAGTAACTCAGACAGTATGCATCTTTGACCTATATATATATATATATAAATATTTTTTTTTTTTTTTTTGGGGGGGGGGGGGGGGGGGGGGGGGGAGGGGAGGTATTTAATGTTCTTTGCACCTGAAGTAGTCTCGACCATATAGGCCAATGGCAGCTTACCGCTCGGGAAGGAAGCTTCATAAAGATGGTGGACAGCTTGCGTCCCTTGGGGTCGGTGTATTCCTTGATGGTGTCATAGAGGACGCGCAGCTTGTGGTTGCGGCTCTTGTTCCTGCGGGTGCATTACTTGCTTCAGAACATCACCCGTCAAGGGGGTTCTGTCCGTCGTCTACCTGCTTTTTGTAGCAACGTGCAACTACGAAACGCTTCTGTGGGACAAAACCGTGTCCACCTGGTCGTTACCAGCGCAAGAAACTGCCTCTGGCGATGGCAGAAATACCGGAAACCCAAACGAATCGACGGAAAACCCCACGGACCCTTTCGAAACGACTTTCCGAAAGGAAAGTCGTTTCACCGGCAGGTTCGGCTCCCAAAGACGCAAGGTGGTGGGGTCGGGAGGTGACTCACCGGCGGGGCATGGTGCGCGAGGCCCGGGAGTCGTACAGGGGTCCCAGCTCGCGCAGCTTGTCATGCAGCGCCCTCTCCAAGGTGTCTGCATCCCGGTAAATCTGGGAGCCCTCCTCATTGTACAGCCGGCAGTTGGCGAACATCAGGCGCAGGTCGGCCAGCATGGCCTCCTCCGACGCGTACTGCGGGAGTGGTCAGTCAGTCTCGTACAGAGTGCTGTCGAAAAGGCGGCAAGGGCCACCGTCTCCTACTACGATTACCGACACATGAGAAAAGAAACCGTCGGAAGCGCGACCGCGACAACCACTGAGATCGAGACGCTTGAAACCGTCGGCTGCAGTCAGAATTGCGGCAACAAAAAAATAATTCGCAGAACCGGTCACAATCGCGGTCGCATAAGCGTAACTGTCGAGTTGGGGAAAAATGAATCGCAAAAACCACCGTCACAATGCCGAGATCGTCAAGTTTATGACATAAAGTACCTCCAGCGATGCGGTCAAGGTTATCGCATAAAGTAACATCCGGCTATGATGTCCTCAAACCACGGTGTCCCCGTGCCGAGCAGTTACAACTCGGCATGATGACAGGACCCAAGCAATAAGCCTGCCCGGGAACACACTGCAGGTATTTAAAAGTCATGCTTCCTTTCTTGAACATAAGGCAGCATGATTCAAACCGAAGCCGCTAAACAAGAGGTGCAACGTAACCGAAACCGTACCGTTGTCGTCGGGCATGCAACCTACCGATGCAGCACCTGCTGAAGTATTCCAGCGCCGGGCATAAAACGCGGGGGTAACGGCGTCAAAAAATGGGCCGCTCGGTAGGCATTTACACCACGGAAAGTCCGCGGCGCTTGAAAACGAGGACCGAAGACGCACGTGAGACGTGACGGATCCGCGGTCCTTGGCTACAGCGCTGGGGGATTTATGTTGCACGAAATATGGAGAGCCACATTTCAAAACGACGCGCTGCGTTCAGACGTCCCGCACAGCCGCCTTACCCGGTTGGCCTTGACGTTCTCGTCTATGGTCCGCATATCGATGGGGTTGCTGATGATCTCGTAGTAGTCAGGGTAATCCTTGCGCAGGGGCTTCTCCATGAAGATGGAGATGAGGGGACGCCCCATCTCGTCCTGCAGCCAGAAAAACGCACGCAAATGTCCGTGCATCAACGTTTCACGGGCATCGTGCCATTTCCCGTGCGAAACCCCCAGGGCGAGAGCTGAAACCGAGCTGCCATCCTCGCGCCTGCCGTGGAAACCGCTCGGAACCACTTTGCTCTTTCCGCGCTTTCAGACTGTTCAATCAAAAGGGGATATAAAATTACTCTTTCATTGCTTCAGCAAATCAGTCATAAGCAGTGCTGGGTAAAGCACATCTAAAAAGTACTTGAAGTACAAAGAAAACAAGAGGTTGTGTACTTCAAGTAAAGTAGTATGTACACCAGGCGCAATGTACTCTATGTAAAGTACTAGAGACACAATGTACTTTCGAAGTACAAGTAGTTTCTAACACGATCTTTCATGGTGCCCTCTCATTACGTAATCGGTAATCGGGGATTTTCGAAAAGGGTGGCGAGCATCGGGTGGCCACAGAGTTATTGTTTTACTCTCCCTGATGAACTATTTCAGCACAATCAACTTATAAGGCAGTTATTTGTATTGGTCTTACAGTCACCATTACTTCACTCGGAGAAATGACGAGACGAGCGGCGTGTCGTCCGCTCGGGTTTCTGGTGAGAGTAGAACATCCCGCTTCAGAGTTTACAAGGCATGATTTTGTGACACAATTTTAACGACACTAAATTTGGGCAATGCACTTTAAAGTCGGGAGTTGGACTTTCCTCAAAGAGTACCGGAAAAAAATGTATGGCGAATTGCTAGGCAATTCTGTTGGATATGTAAAACATCCTAGCATCACAAGCGTTTAGCGATGGCTGCACCTTGTGGCTCCACCGACATGCAATCGGTGTCACGTATGGTAAATTTCCCGCTAAGTTTGGCAGGGAAGCTGAATTGGTGTATAGGTCACGTGACGTCAATTTTCCTGCTATAGCTGAAGGGGAAGCTGACTTTGTGTATACAGTCGCCGACCGATTTTTCGGACTCCGATAATTCGGACTTGTTCGATATTTCGGACCTAAAGGCGGAACCGTGACTTACCCCATAGAAATAGTGTATATTCACGACCAATGTTTCGGACAGCCTGAAGTCCGAAAGTTTGATTATTCGGACAAAATCGTCGCGAGCGATCGGCGGAAAACACCATCGAGAAGCGGCCATTTTGAATTCTATGTTGTTGGCTGCAAATGGATTGGCTTGGCTTGGCAGCGCTAGTTGAGTACTCTTGAGTTTTACCGGTAGGTGACGCTATGCTAGCCCTTTTTTCCATTTAGCTGCACGTCATCATCATCATCATTATTGTTTTGCTTTGTTTTTCCGTTCCTTCGCGTCCAGTCGCCATTTTGCGCTCGTGGATTTGCGCCTCTCATCTTGTTCGGACAACGCTGGCTTGGACGTCATGGCCCCATCTGTTGTTCTGCCACCGCGATGTGTCGTTAAGAAGCCTAGAAAGTACTCGACCATAACGCTAGAAAAGAAGGCAGCGATTCTCAAGCTAACAGAAAGTTGCCGAACGGAAACGGAGGTGTAACCTGAAACGAGGCACCATTTACGGCTTTTTTAAGCCCACTTGGAAGTAATAAAGGCAAGTTTTTCAATCTGCCGATTTTTCGGACTGCTCTATTATTCGGACGTTTTTTCGGTCCCCGCGAAGTCAGAATAATCGGTCGGCGACTGTAGGTTACGTGACACGAGGCAATGTGACACCGTTTTTTCGGCTATATTTAGCGGGGAAACTGAGTTGCTGTTAAGCTCATGTGACAATTTTTTCTGCTAAATTTAGCCGGGAAACTAAATTTATGTGTAGATCACGCGACGCCAATTTTCCCGCTAAGTCTAGAGGGAAAAGTGAATTTGTGTAGAGGTCACGTGACACGAAGTCGTGACGTCATTTTTCCCGCTAAAATTTAGCTGGGAAACTGAATTGTTGTCGAGGTCACGTGACATCCATGTACCCGCTAAATCTAGCGGGAAATCTTAATCTGGCTTTACGAAATCCAGAACTATAACTCGTTTTCACCTCAAGAAAAAAGAAAGTTTTGCACATTATTCATACACCGCGCGAAGTAGTTCTTACAGGATTTGGTTGCGGATAGAAGAAGCAATGTTTTTGGCGTTTGAAACATTTTTGTCTTGAGGAGATTACATATATCAAATCTAAAATTTAACTCCATATACCATCAAGACCGGTTAGAATGAAGTCGGTTACAACGAAATAGCGGCTACAGCGAAGCGATCACGATTTCCCATTCCCTTTTGCACTTCGTTAACCGAAGTCGGTTATAACGCAATAGCGGATATAGCGAAGTGATTTCCGATTCCTGTTGACTTCGTTATAACCGGTCTCGACAGTATCTTAATTCTTTACACAAAGGAGCAACAGCAATGCTGCGCGAGGTGCCGGACTTTTCTTTACTACGCCACTTGAGGTGAAAACGAGTACAGCCAAACAACTTTTCACGTTAAAAAATACTTTCAGTAAAGTACAAGTGCATACTCTGAGAATGTACTTTAAGTGAGTAAAACTTTTCTAAACCGACTTTTCCTAAACCGGCATCCACATACACAAAGCATGAAACAGGAATCAGTTTTTTCGAACCGAGGAAAAGATTAGCTAGTGGCGAAAGATAATCCACTCAAGTCAGGCTTGCCGGAGGTTGAAAACCAAAGGGGCCACTAGCTTCGGAAAAAGCAGAGCAGGCAAAAGTCAAAACCGCCGCAGCCAAGAGCTGCTTTAGAACACGACACGTCACACGAAGAACTTGGTGGCATCCCAACGGGAAAATTGTGCAAGAAACAGAGGTTTCCCCGCAGTGAGCTTGCATCTCACGGCGCCTCGGACGGCGTTCAGCCAGCCGAAGACAGAGGTTCCGCGTCCCGAGACAATGACATCCATCGACTCGGCTTCGACTCGGGAGCACCCTTTTGACGTACCGTGTGGTTGAGCAGGGAGCGTATGAGTAGCTTCAAACGCTTCTTGAGCTCCCCAGGCGTGGAGAGGGGCGGCCGTCCTCGGGGACTGCCCTTCTTGGGGCCCCTGCGCCGGGACTCGGCCTCCTGACCCCCGTCGCTGTCCGAGTCCTGAAATGGATGCACCACCCCTTGCAACCCGGGCGCAGACGCGAAACGGGAATTCGGGCGTGCGAGCTCGTGCAGGGTGCCCACCCGACCCGAGACGTGAAAGTACAGCCGGGAAAGGAAGAAATAAGAAGGCACGAATGCCCTTCAACTTTCCCACTAGCACAACTGGGATGCAATACTAAAGCATAAAAATGTGTGCACACAAATCTGACGTCTTTTGCGCAGCATTCCAGCTGCTGCTCAAAGCACACCTCCGTGTTAATGTACCTCACATTAATATGTTTGTTTTTTGTCCTACGACACCTCAGTAAGAAGCCCTACTGCGGTAACATCCCTGTCTCACAGACCCGTCTAATCTCGTAAGGTCGGGTAGACTCGGCAAGTGGAGAATGAGAACACGACGAAGGGACAAAGGGTGAAAGACTGACAGGTATCATTGGGCCAATCAGCGGTGTGCTGATTGACGTTAGCTATTAACAGTTGTTGTTGAGTGCTCCTTTAAGCAAAAAGAGGAAGTGCCTACGCGTACTAGTAGCCACTTTGGGAACTACCAAGGCGATTTTTATTATGGATTTCTTGACTAATAAAATTGAATCGGAAAAGGAGGCAAAACATTCTTTGGTACGAGGGCTGCAAAATAGTCCATGACAGTTGCAAGGGCTGGCTTCGAAAAGAGATCCACAAACAAATTCTGCCCCTCATTAAGCTCAAGTAGGACAGAGGGTATCATTCTTGCATGCCATGGGTGTGTCGGCACTTTGGACGGTGGTAAGAAAAAAACTTCCAGTTCGATCCTAGCGCGGATAGTTCGGGGGAATCTGTTCAATGTTCTCGAGAACATTGCTTCCAACAGCATTAAGTGAACTCGACCTGGCTTTCTTACGAAGGGTTGTGGAAGCGCAAGCACAGCCCTCACGACACTGACACAACGACGCGGACTTGCGCCTTGCAAGTTTGGACTCGGGGGCGAATGGCGGAGGACAATTCCTTGGCTGGGCCACGAGAACCCACCCAAAACCAGAAGAAAGCACGACGCTGTCACAGAGCTGGCTTACACAAGACACGGGGAACCGTCAACAAGACAGCTTGTGTTATCACTGAAACCCATAATCCCAATAAAACATGCACCCCTTTTAAAAATGCTCGAGGCTATAGCTAACAGCCACAAGAATCTCGTTTCCTCGATGCTCACTTGCTTCGAGACTGCCACACAGATCTCACCAGTCCACACCTCTGCACCCGTTTGCTCGAAGTTGGTTCAACTCTGACCGCGGCAAAAAGTTAATTGCAGTTTCCTACTAGGTATGTACAAGTACCTAGCCAGCTTGCAGCATGGTTAAACAGCGTGTAAGAACTATACATAAAACCTTCTTCATAAAAAAAAAATTGCATACTTCGGCTCCAGTAAAATTGGTACACGGTCCGCTTCTGCGTGTTATCAATGCCCTGCCGACCGAGTCAAGACAATCAACTAGGATTCCAAAGACGCTGCTATGTTGACAATTGCCGCATCCCTTTAGGCTTGGAATAGTCAGAATCGAAAGACGACCCTAAAATTGGGACGATATCATTGCTCATATCTTGAGATTTAAGTGAGGTAAGGCAGAGCGAAAGCCTTGTATATACCATTCAATGCCGACAAACAGGTCCGATAGTGCGATTACGACAATTAGTTCCAAAGCGAGCGATGCTTTCTGGGAAGAACACCGCCAGCCGGTCACGTGACCTAAATTTCTCCCTTGTAGGGAAATGCCGTTAATTCTCCGCTGCAGTTAAAGTTAACCGGCTTCGAGCAAACAAACCCTAGAAGCTCCCCTCACCAGGGCAAAGTGTATCCCCATGCAGTGGACAATAGAAAGTGCTGCCATCTGTGCACCCACCGCGATGGAGGTCGTCACCTTGATCTGGTAATTGATGAGATCCCGTGCTTTGGTCTGCATCACTTTCTGAAGCCGCACGGCGTCCTGCAGAGAAACGGCGAGCTCAGGAACTCTTCGGATTCTTGACCCTTCAACTCCTCAATGATGTTGATGCCGGCTCCAAATGTTAGCAGATAGCAAAAATTATATATAAAGAAAGAAAGCCTCCTATATGGTAGAACAACTCTATAGCGAAGGCCGATGTGGTAACAGGATGTCTAGCATATTATTATTTTGAAAATCACCGACTTTTCCAGGTTTTCCCTGACAATTTTAGGTGAAATTCCCTGACCACTGTAGAAGCGGTTAAATATATAAGACCATTACAACACAAGGCATTGAGCATTGAGCACTGTGAGGGTCATTTTGCACGGGCTTAATCTAACTTGCACATTCCGAAAAATTCGGGTTTATCCAATCCGGATTAAACGAGCACTTTCTTGCCACCAACATCGTCAGTGAAGAGGCCACTTCTGGAAACACCATGAAAACACAACGCTCAACCACATACATCAATAGCCGAATAGCAGCATGGCCGCCAGATGCACACTTTCGGATACTTTCGGCTTAAGGCTTGGATTGGACTGGGGTCTGCGGCTTTCCCATTTGTTACTAAACCTAGTAGCTTTAACTGGATCTAGACTAGTGTCGTGCTTTCAATCCAATCCAAGGCTTGGACTGAATTTGTCGGCTGTTTCTTTGGCTTCGTGCAGCACACTCTACATTGGGTGAGCAGAGCCCGCACTCCGTTCTAAGCAGAATTTATTGCATATTTCTCTGCCCCCAAGTCCTCGACTCTTTGCTCAAGGCACTCAATGGCGTTTCCGGCTCATTTTCCCTGACTAGGCTCGCTTTTTGACAATATCCCCGATTTTTAGCAGTAATTAAAATTTCCCTGACAATTCCCGGTTTTGCCGGTCGCTAGACACACTGGGTAAAAAAAGGGACAAAGTGAGGACAAGTTGAGCATGCTTGTTAAATTGGTATAGGCATATTAGCTGGCCAAATAGTGAAGACACAGGTGTGGTGAAGTAAAATTTAAGTATAATGCACCTATTGCAAATATAATCGTGATACACTACAATAATACGGCAAGGACTTTTCCTGAAGACACCGACTTCACTATGGGTTCTATATAAACTGTAAGGAACTTGAACTCTCTTTATTTGAGTGATTGGTTAGTTCAAAGTATGGGAGCGGTAGAGGCAACTGGATGCACAATGCTACAAAAAAATGTCTGCAGCAATTCGAAGAATAAGGCCTCAAGACCTCAATAATCTGAAAAATTTTCTGCATGCTCTAAAGTCCGAAAAATCTGGGAGAAAAAAACACCCCACGGCTATGCCACAACGAGGTCATTCTTTTCGTCAAACCTTGTGGGATTTTGCAGCAAAAGATTGAAGCGGGCATGCGACTGCACCCGCTTCGATCTACCGCCGTTCACCTTTTCCCCACCAAAGACGCAATGGATAATGTCACGTGCCATTCTTTTTTCCCCCAGAAGGAGAGATCAAGCAGTCATGCATAGCGTAAGCGTAGAGTACTGGCTTTCCTGCTTGCAAATGCTACCAGACCTACATTTCAGCTCATACACCAAACCAAAGTTTTCACGAAAAAAACAAAAAAGCTGATTTTACAATGAAGAGGTTCAACTGTAAGCGAGTGGTTAGGGCTTCCCCACAGCAAGCTGCCCAGACCTTGAAGATCTTTGAGTCTGGCCGGTTGTAGCGCTTGGCGTTCTCGAACAGCAGGTTCAGGTCGTCCACTGCCTCCATGGTGCTCGCATAGGCCTCCGTCTGCAAACATTCCAAGAGCGGCGTGAGCTAGACGCAAGCCGGGGGGGCTTCAGACCGCGGCGGACAAGGACAAAAAGGACGGACCTTGATTTTGGCCGCAATCTTGTTGAGTGAGATGGGCTGCTTGATCTCCCTAAAGTAGTCGGGGTAAAGCCTGGAAAAAGAAAACCATCCTCCTCAATTATGAACAGTGCTCACTCGATTCGTGAGCCACTCCAGATTGTCAGGAAGCACCAAGTTCAGTCGGGCATTTATTGATTTTAGTCATGTCACAAGAAAGTGCCCCAAGACAATGTTAGAGACAAGCTTGGAGTTGTGCTCCCAAGACAACGCTGTTGTCTTGGATAAACTGTCTCGTACGTGCATATGTATTCACATTTCAAAGCCTCCATTTAAACGGATTGAGAACTTTGGGAGAAAAAAACAACAAGAGACAAATGAGGCAAGCATCTGCGGTCTGGAACACCCAAAACAACTGACATTTTTTTGAAAACTGAGCTACATTCCAGAAGCCTAACCACCTTTATGTTAACCAGGGAGGTAAAGACGGGAGCCAAATGTGGCACATCGTAAACGCTGACTTCGGTGGTCCCGCCAAAAATATTGAGAAGGAGAGCGAAAGAAAACCAGAAAAAGAAAACAGATGAAAGGTGAGGCGCGTTCATTTTTCCACGACGAGTTGAAGTTGTTCGACTGCTCATTAATTTTATTTCTTTTCATATGATGCACGACGCCAGTGTTTTGGGGCAAAACAAAGCTAGAAATTTAAGAGTGGAACGCGCTAGCTAGACATATAAATCCACGCTCATTCCCAAGCCGCGCAAGCGTGTCTGCGTGGCCCAGTCAGTAGAGAGTCTGGCTCGCAACCGAAGAGTCGTAGGGCCTAAAATTCCTCAAATTATTTTCTTTTAAGTCAAATGACTTACTGTCTAAAGTGAAATTATTTGAGAGATGTGGCGACCTTTAATTTGCATTACGTGTCATGTTTGAATCACTTTCATTCCCCGCGTGACGTCACGTTTCAAGTGAGCGTGGTGGGTTGTTCGAAATTCTCGCACGAGGTCATCTGACTGTGACGTCATGACCCTATCGATCAACCGAGAATTTCCCGTGACGCCGATGCTGGCTTTTCTGCGACACAAGCTCCTTAATGCTATCGCGTTAAAAAACTCCATTCAGACCTTGAAAGTGATGTTTCCTCGTTTCTTGGCGTACATCAAAGCGTCGCCACCGATTCAATCCCATTGGGACCGCCGAGGTTCGCACCTGTGCCATGTCCCGCCGTTTCAAAGCAGTCAAAATTCGTGGTACCCATTCCTCTAGATCGTTATATTAACCCTATGCCCTAAACGGGGGACTGCCGATGCCCGGCCGAGCGAACCAACGACTCGACCTTGCCGGCCGGCCGCGACCACCGCTCACTTTTTGGAGGGCAGCTTGACGAAGGGCTCGGATAGGAAGTAGCCCTGGTGCTGGTAGCTCCTGACCGCCTCGAGCAGCTGCCAGGCGGGGCTGTTGACGGGGTCCTCTGTCCCCGAGTCGTTGTCACTCTCGTCCCCGACGCTGGGGGGCGGGCTGGCCGCCGCCACAGGGGGGCTGGGGGCTGCGGGAGGGCTCGGAGCCGGGGGGGGCCCCAGCCCCTCCATGGGGTCCGCGTCCTCGTACTTGAGCGCGGCCGTGATGGCCGACAGCTTCTGGCTCGTCTGCAGCCGCCTGGAACTGCGACAAGTCAACGCAGAAGGGAGGGGGGAGGGTCTCCTGTTTCCAGTGGCGCAACGCAAGGAGTGGTGAGGTAAAATGCTTTACTGCATCGGCGTGTTTTCCAATTTGAGGGCTCTGGTTTTTGGTTGCAGGAATTCGGTGATGCCATGTTTACCCGAATCAAAAACAACTTTTAAATAAAGCAAGGCCCGCGCGTCTCCTATCTCTGTCTGCCCCCAACTCGTCATGCCAGTTGCAACTACTTATTCATCTTCCGAGAAAAAAACGCTGTGGGTGTGGGCCATGCAAAAATATAAAGCAGGGCCCGCTACACAATAAACATGCAAAACCCCAAAGACTGCCCCAACTATAAGATGCGGAGGAAAGGCCAACGGCGCGAATTGTTGGACACATACCACATACTATAAAACAAATGCTAATTGTTGCCTCTATAAAATATTTATAAATGTAAGGATTAAGGTGTGATTGGGTAATTGGTTATGTGAGAACCGTATTGTCCCCGGTTGTCTTTGTCATACCATGTCAACCGCCGAAGGCTCATGAACGGGAGTCGAGGCGCCACTAGTCGTTCCTCCACCACGTTCAACCTCGGTAGGTGGTCCGGTACGGGTGGGCACTTGTAGCCGTTCACGGTCGCGAACCGGGGCACCGCGCCTTTGAGCAGGGAATCTCGGCACGTTCTGCAGGCCGGTTCTTTGTAGACGCCCGCCGACTCAATACACTGCCGCAACGCGCCCATTTCCCGATTCTTCTCGTCCGACACGCCGCCGGTCGTGGGTAAGTCTCGGGCGAACCAGAGTCGGTCGCACACGGCGCACATGACGCCAAACGGGTTCTCTACAAACTCCCTCTGGACCCTCGCCGTCGCACCAGGGAACTGTTCAGCCGGCGTGGAGTGCTGTCGTCGCCGGGCCTCGCGCTTGCGCTTGGCCTCCGTAGCCCGCCGGCGCCGTTTACATCGCTGGTTCTGTTCTCGGCGGCGGCTTTCCAGCGATGGACGCAGTGGAAGTCGAGGCTACAGCGGCTTCACGTTGGTTGCAGACCTATTCGCGCTGCTGCATACGTCGCCGCTCTTTCCGCACCCAGTCTTCTTTCCCCAAAAGGACACGCGCACGACCCATCCTGAGTCTAAACCGAAACTAATAAGAGCGTAGGCAACAGCGTGCAAAACAGACGAGGACGAAGAAACACACGTGACGAGCGCTGCGCTCGTCATGTGTGTTTCTTCTTCGTCCTCGTCTGATCTTCGCACTGTTTCCTACGATAAATTCCCACCAACGCGCCCAACCGTCCATTCTTCTATGATAGCTGGAAAGGTTCCCGCCATCTACGAGCGACGGCGACAACCAGACTGGTTGTGTGCTTGTCGCCGTCGCTTATAGATGGCGGTAGCTGTCCAGAGGTTTGTGGAGGTTTGTGTCGACAAGATTTTGGTACCGGACATGATCCTGGGAAACCTAGCCCTTAACAGCTCCGCTCTAAAAAAGATTTCGGTTTGTGCCTTTATGAACGGCTCCGGTCATATAAGACTACGCTGACGAGACGAACGAGGGTCAATTTGCAACGACGATCGCCCGTGAAAGGACAAATGTTGCGACGGTAGCCGAGCCGGCGCCAAAGAAAGACGGCTGCACTCACCGTATACGCTCGCTGCATTTCCCGGGAGCGTTCCTCCGCTGGTCGATCTCGGCCTTCTTGATGCGGATCACCTTCTTGAGTGCCGTGGCATCCTGGCGAAAAAGAAAACCGTGAAGCCGTCATGGCAGTTCACGAGCGGGAACCGGGTGCCGTTCAACACAGGCCACCGAAAAACAAGATTTACTTGTCTGCTCTCATTAAAACGCCCGTTCGGGATCTTTACCTTGTAGATGAGGGACCCCGGCTCGTTGAAGGTTTTGGCGTTCTTCACCAGAAGCATAAGATCCTTCTCGAGTTCTGCCAAGGACGCGTACGACCCGTCCTGGATGCGTGTGGCGATCATCTTGAGGTCCACGGGCTCGCTGATGATCCGGTAGTACTCTGGATACAGCTATGAGGGGAACAAAGCGGGGCCCAAGTCAGAGGTTCTAAAGAAGTGAAAAAGCGACCCCTCAGTCTGCACCATAAGGCCATGAAGCAGACCCAAAAGAGGGCAGCTGAGGCCCTCTTTTGGGGGCCTCAGCTGCCCTGCCCTCGACGGCGAGAGGTCATGGTCATGCTCGCTGCATCAAGGACCGGGATACACATCTTGCACGTTAATTTCCAAAAAGAAAACTAATTTTTCGTCCCTTCGCATTTGCCACGTAAAAATTCAAACATTGGTACGTCTACAGTTGGTGGAAGGCAGACCTAACAAACGCCTCTTCTCACTTTACACCACACCCTATACTCCGTTTCAGCCTACGATGTACCTCAGCAGACCCCCGTTGTGAGCCACGCTACCAATCCAGCCTTTCGCGAGGGCGGCGTAATTTAACGCCCCGCGTGCCACTTTGGCAAACCGGCCATTTGTTTGGTCGGTTGGAGCCACCGGAGCAATGCAACGGCTGCGGTGGGTCATAGCCTCCTTTGCGGTAGAGAGGAAGCTGAAATGGGGCACAGAAGCCCTCAGCGCAACGAGACTCTGAGGGGAAACACGCGGGACCGCCCGCTGCAGACTCGACTCGTTCGAAGACGTCGTAGGCGAGAGGGGCACGTACCACCCTGGACGGGAGCAGCTGGAACATGGAGCTGACGCACCGGCCCTCCGAGTCCGTGGCCATCATCACCGCAGTGAAGAGCTCCTCGTAGTGCTCTTCGTCCGACGACTCCCCCCCGGGGCACGGGGTCTGCGGGTCCTGCACACAGTGGGGAGCACAATCTTACACGCCCGCGTCGGAGGACGCGCCGGACTTCCGTCGAAACCGACTGCGCAACGCGTCGTCCAAAACTATGGTGCCTCAAACGCGTCTCGGACTTGCGTGTTTGGTGTCCCATCTTGCCTGTGCATCGAAGGCAATACCAAAGCGGCGACAAATGTCGTCGCTTTGGCGAACCAAAGCATCGTGCTTCTGCGACCCAGGCGGTCAGGCATAGAAGTTCCGGCAAAAGGCACGAGTCAATGCAAGGGTTTAACTTTGCTGTTCAAACTTTCATCTCAACAAAGCTGTCCGTCGTTTACAGTCTGTGGATCGTGTTGCCGCTTCGAGCAATGTGGTGCGATTCGATGTGGCCCCCGTCGAGTGCATTCCGTGGCCTCGGTTCCGCAATTGCCACAAAATTAGCTAGACCGCGGTCCAGAGGCACCTACCGTCGGTTGCTTCGACGCTATTTATAAGAACAAAGAATTTCGATCTGTAGGCATAACGGCCGCAGAGTGGCGGCAAGGTTCGGCAAAGGCAAACATCTTCGTTTGGCTTCCAAAAGTCGGGACGCAAAAGCAGGGGTGCAAGCGGGTGCCGCCGTGAGTCAAGCTAACTGGTCATCCGACAATAAAGCAGAAAATTACCTTAAAACGCAAACCATTAAAAAAAAGAAGAAAGCAGCAAAACGTTACAGCGTTTGAGGAAATACGACACACGCGATCGAGAAACGCCCGAAGCCATTGCACGAACGCCGGATGTCTCTAACTCAACCGTTACGCCAAGAGCAGGTATCTGTCCTCCATTACCGAGGAGCCATCACTATGACGAGGCCCGTGTGCCGGCAGGCCTCGCCCGGACTCGAGTGCCTGCGCGGAAGCGCTCACCATGTCGTCGTCGTCGTCGTCCCTGATGGTGAGGAGAGCCTGCCTGGCGGAGTCAAACGCCTGCCAGAGGCCCTCTGCGTCCTTGCATTCCTGCGAATCTTCCTAAAGCAAACGTGCGGGATATTGTCAGCCCCAATTTACTCACTCGCTTCCCAATATCCCACAAAGTTACAAACCTACCTACGAGTTAACGAGGGTCACAAATTGACAAAACAATGCAGAGCACATGTTCGTCCACTTCTTTTGCAGGGGCCGTGGTGACATCAGAATGCCGAGCTCTGATTGGGGACGATAGGTAGACCTCGAGGCAGCTTGCTTTGAGGTCTACCAAACTATCCTTCAATCAGAGCCGATCAGAGCTCGGCGTTCTGGCGTCACCAGAACCCACTGCAAAAAAAAGCAGACGAACATGCATTCCCCATAAGGTTCGCAGTCACGTTAAAAAAGTAAAAAAACGAATCTGGAGATATTTTTTTTATATTTTTGACTGTGGTGTACTTTTTTTTTTTAGATCCTGTTGACTACTTTATTTTCGCAAGCTTGACATTTAGTAAATTTTGCGGAATGTGCTATTGTCTGAGGTTTTTAAGAAAAGGCAGAGGAAAAGCACTTCCCAGCAAATGCCACCAATTGGAAAACATACTTACCAGCCACCAGCTGATGACGGCAGAGCTCACGTAGCAGCCGCACCGAGATACATACGTTAGGGCGTTATGATACAAACCAATAAAGGACATCAGGGATGCCCTAGCAGAGTGCTGAGGCACGTTTGTCCCGCATTCCTTACTTTTTGTCCTGTCCCTTTGAGCGCCGCTTTTCATCACGTTCACATGGTAAACTGGGGATCTCTCTATGTGCAACTAAAATCTCGGTGACAGCCGCGGCAAGGCCAAGCAGCTTTGAAGACACATTCCTTTTCGACACAATCTTTAAATACGGTTGAGTTATCTTGTAGAGTCGTGTTTCGTTGATTTGGATGCTTCCGTTCGGGAGAGCGCCTTTAGAGCGCACGACACTAGAGCGCCGACGTTAGACGCGCGCGACACGAGGGCGCTGCGACAGTAGCGCGCATGACACTAGAGCGCACGTCACGAGAGCGCATGACCAGTTGAGCGCGCAACACGAGAGCGCACAACCAATTGAGCGCGCGACATGAGAGCGCAGAACCAGTTGAGCGCGTGACATGAGAGCGCACAACCAATTGAGCGTGCGACACGAGAGGGCACCCCATTTGAGCAAACACCGCAAAATGTGTGATGAACCCGCGGCTCCACAGATAGAACAAACTGTGCGACTCATCGGATTGAAGCATTGGTGATTTTTGATTTATTGAATATGCCTTTAATAAAAAAATAAAAATAAAATGGGTACGACTCTTTTTAACCAATTGTTTACCGCCATCGGAGGTACCGGGAAAGGTACCGGGAAAGTTTGCAGTTAAGTGAAGCAGCGAGTCTAAGATTTCTTCACAGTGCTGTGGTGTGCCTCTCTGATATACTATAAATAGTTTACTTTTAGCTATATTTGGTCTATTCTTGACAGGCATTTGGGCTCCGATCTATTTTGTGGCTATTTAGACGTCCCTCGCATAAGTTTAAATGGTATTCTAACTTCCATGCTCGTAATGAAGAAAGCTCACCGCTAAAAAGCATCAGTAAAAAACTCATCGAAGGAAAGCTCAGCGCAATTTTATCGGATGCAGATCTTTCCAGTTTTTTGACGAATACAGGAAAACCTCCCCTACAAACCTGTGATATACACAATCAAAGAACTAATGAAGCTAGGTCAGCTGCAATGTTTTTTTTTCTGCAAAAATGCACGCTACAGATAATTTTTTTTTTTTTTTTTTTTTTGCTGTCAGCTTATTGTAACACTTCTTGGTTTGTCACACGCAAAAGTTTCGTTGACTCAATTTGCACTGTCATTGCTGAATTCCGCGTCATAAATCCCTTCCAGTTTACATAAAACAAGCGCGATGCCCGAACAAGTGGTCGGTACGGGCGGGCCACTTGCGCTGGACCGGTTGTGCGCTCTCGTGAGGGGCGCTCTAAGGTCACGCTCTTGAGTCGCGCGCGCTACTGTCGCAGCGCTCTTGAGTCGCGCGCTCTAACGTCGCGGCGCTCTCGAGTCGCGCGCTCTAACGTCGCGCTGCTCTAGTGTCGCGCGCTCTAACGTCGTGGCGCTCTAACGTCGTGGCGCTCTACTGTCGGCGCTCTAATGTCGGCGCTCTTGTGTCGTGCGCTCTAGTGTTGTACAGCCCTTCCGTTCCCCATAAAAAATCGTCCGTCATACGAGTCGTCCGTAATAATGAATCGGCACGCGACCTCCCGTAGCAAAAGTGCCGGTGCGAGAGCGTAGGTGGCTTTCGCAGGAGGAACTTGCATCCGGACCTTTCTTCGTCCCAGACGTCGCTTTCCACCAATCAATTAATCAAAATTTGATTGATTGGTGGAATCAAAACACCGACTACTAGGGTAAAAAAAAGGAACAGGGCAGACAAAGTCTCGATTGAGGCTGTGTCTCAATTTGAGAATTTGTGTTTGTCCCATCTCTTATTTTACCCTAGTCTCCGGGTTTTCCATAATCACGTTAATCGCTAACAAGTGCATTGATCTAACTTGGGGATGTGGCACGGTGACACGAGTATAGGTGCATAGTATTGAGCTCGGACAGAAACGTGGTGCTAGGACAACACTCCTATCTAAATTTGCGCATCGAAAAGGGCCCACCAAAAGTAAGAAGGACTGTCCGAACGCGCTCGGTCATCCTCGGCTCGGTCGGTTGTCACGGAAACGAGTTAAACCCATGGTGACGCGTGTGACCCTTTCTGACCAACCGCGGCGAAGCAGAAAGGCGCGGCGTTACTCTGGCAACTGCAGTGACTCCGGCTGGAACTGCACGGATCACCGCACCCCGTTGACAGGCAAAAGAAACTCGCCTTGTAGTAGGCCTTGGTGTTGGCCACCATGAGCTCCACGTCGCTGGCCATCTGGTCCACGTGGGCGTACTCCTCCGTCTTGATCTTCTGGTGGATGCGCAGCATGTCCATTGGGTTGGTCACCACCTCGTGGTAGTCCACCTGGCTCCTGCCAGGGGGAACAGAGGGGACAACGCATTGCACGCGAAGCAGCCGTAACGCCAACTGTCGCCCCACGGTGTGGGTCATTTCTTGCCTCCAAGAAGAAGCTTGCAGTGATGTGATTGGCCTAAGCCATTTTGGAGCACCTTTTGGAGCAGCCAAAACAGTGTTTTGGAGCAGCAAAACTGGCCTTTGGAGCAGCCAAAACAGTGTTTTGGAGTAGCAAAATTGGCTTTTGGAGCAGCCAGAACAGTGTTTCGGAGCAGAAAAAGTGGCTTTTGGAGCAGATATTCTTAGAAAAATAAAAATATGTTGTTTTAAGTGCAGGACAAACGAAGGGCACTTTGTGTTGTGTTCTGATGTAACATGTGGTGACGGAACTCGCTGCTTGTGTTTTAACTACTGAGATATCTCAAAAGTGTACAGTGTTGTAGGTCTTGTCGAGCAATTGCGAAAAAAATGCTTGCCACCGTTTTATTGGTTCCCGACGTGCCAGATTTCCGTCAAAAGTAAGCAAATGTAAAACAAAGGATTGCAAGTGTCCCAGCTGGTGCCTCTGTCGTGCAATCTTGTTCACATGCACGTGAAGGCAACTGTGGCAGGCTTGCAGTTGCACGTGCTTCGTCGCGCGAGCGGAGACAACAGCTGTTCAATCGAAACCGAAACCATACCACTCCACTCCGTCGCCAACTGCTTCCCAAAACTGTATGCAAAATGTAACTGTCCAGGATACGACAAAAACAGTCCAGCTGCGCATGCTTGCCAGGCTGGCAAACAAGATACAAGTTAAGCACAAAAAAAAAAAAAAACTGAGCGCATCAATGCAAGACACTGCGAGTCAGGGTCAAAAAGTTATTGGAGCGCTTTGCGCAACAACTGAACTCGAAACAAACAAGCGCGCTGTGCGGGTTCAGCGTGCACACATTGTCTTCTTTGCTTTATTTATTTATTTATTTATCTATTTACCATCAAGGTCTGAGGCATTATAGAGGGAAGTGGGTTACATTTCATAAGATAGAACAAACATTGTGCAGTTATTAGTATAGACAAATGAGACTCCTAATCATACAATGATAGCAAAGGCATTCTTGAAAAGATAGTGGTCTTCGATGGCTGCCTCATCTGATGTGCGTGGGGAAAAGGACTGAAAAAAAAAAAAGCGTTTGTTTTGCAGAGTGGAATTCCAACCTTAAAAGCATGATCCAACCTGGATGAGATATACGGGGGAGGTAAAATAAAATCGTGGTGCAGATATGGGTGATGAAAGAGCTTGTGAAATAGACATAGTCGAAATAATTTACGGCGAGATGCTAGAGTTGGTAGGTTGAGGCTAGATTTCATTGAGCTTATGCTGGCAGTTCTGCTATAGTTAGATACGATAAATCGAACTGAATTATTTTGAACCATTTCAAGTGAACCTATTAAGTTTTCTTGGTAAGGATCCCACACAGATGAAGCATATTCAAGTTTTGAACGGATTAGTGTTTTATATAACAAAAGTTTTAAGGACGAAGGGGCTTTTGAGAAGTTACGTCGGATGTACCCAAGCATTCTGTTAGCGTTGTTAGTAACATACGAGATGTGAGCGGTCCAGGTGAGATCGGCTGTAATGTGAATACCAAGGTATTTGTAAGAAGTGACGGCATCAAGGGGATGGTTATTTCTCTTCACCAACTTTCTTTCGCGGCAGATTTTTCACGTACCAGGGGGTCCCTCTTGAAAGAAAGCCCACCTAGAGAATCCTAGGTAATCAATATTTCGACACGCAGTCTTTGAGTTCAAGAGGGATTTTTCGTAGTAGCCTATAAATTGAACAAGAACAGGAATGTTGATGAACATGCGGCAGTACTTATGTTTCAGTTTAGAAAGCGTCATATTTGCGGCAACGTGGGGACGGCAGCACCCGACATCGCGCGACCACGGTGACTGGTCGCGCGAGTACTTCAGCTCACAACTCTCGCCGCACAAAAACGTGGTTTTGTTTCACAGCATGACGACATGGCTGGCACCCGGCACACTAGCGTCGGAGCGTCCGCACACGCCCGCGTCTATCGGTGAAAAAACTTTAAAAAAAAATACGCGAGACGAAACCCTTGAGACGACGGGAGCGCCAAACGCGAGACGGCGGGGAGAACATGCAGTACCGGATGGACGATTTATGCAGGGTACTTTGTGTCGGGCGGCCGCTTGCGCCTCCTAGCTCACGCATGCTCAATTACGGTACTCAGTTTAGTTTCGGTATTGAAAGGCGATCGAAATTTGTCCTTTGGCGCAGGTTTGGCGCAGATTACCCATATTTTGGCAAAATGTAGCAGGATGTAGCAGGGTTAGCCCCTTGGCGCAGTTTGGCGCAATTGGCGCAGCAATCACATCACTGAGCTTGGTGTTGGGCAACACGACTTAGGGGCCGTACATGCAATTTCATCTCAGCCCCTTGCAAAAGAACCCATGAATTTATAAGTTTTACATCTAGAAATCGGTCCGAATGGACGTGCTCCACAAATGCTCCGTCATGTTGCGACATTTGAGTACGCCCCTTTTTTCCTGACCTGCGTGGTTGCAATGTGCAAAAAATATGTGTAAAGGGCACGAAGTGCCTGACAAAGACCGACATCACAGCATCCGGTCGGTTACTCAAGAGAAAGCAAAATTCTTTTCTTCTGGGGGCAATTTTAGGGTGAAATTTCTACAATTCTCCGTTGGAATTTCAGCGGCATAATCAGAAGCATCCAAACTTGCCAAGGAAGTGTGACACGTTTTTAGGGTGCTGGAGGGAACATGAAAGCCTGTCGGGTTAGTTTCTGCGAAGTGTGGACAGAACATGGCCCACTTGCCCAAGTATCGTTGGACAGAATGTCATTCAATGAAATGACACCTAATCGTAGTAATGAAGAGCAACACATTATTCACTGAGACACTAGCAAGCTCGAGCGTAAAAGAAAGGCGAGAACCAGCGCACCTTTTTCGGGGGGCTTTGAGGAAGCTTTCGCAGAGCAGGTGTCCGTCTTCGGCTTTGCAGTTCTGCAGGGCACTGTACAGCGACTGCAGCATCTCGGGCTGTGGGGCACGTCAAAATTTCTGTCAACCTCACAGTTCCGTCAAGCCAGACAACTGAACGGTTAGAGTCCCTTAATGAATTAAAGATATATAAATATCCAGAACCATTTCTGTTTATAATGAAGCAAATGATTTTTATAACAAAGCAAAGTTAGGCAAAAAAAACAAACAGTGGCACTCCCTCAATGTCAACTTCCAGAAACAGTACCCGATGAAGGTTAGGCGTTACCTTTCAAGACATTAGGGGAACAAACAAGATTTTTCCTTGTTCATCTCTAGATTTTAGTGTTGCTTCATTACTTTGCCATTATTTTCAATTTGAAAAATTGGCGATCCCTATTAATCACAAACTAATTTACACAGTCGAAGATTTGTACTTGGCGGATGGAGTGAGTATCTCGTGCAGAGAGAGCATCTGAAATAATTTTCGCCAATATCCGTAGAAAACTGAAGCAAAGTCCTCTTCCGAAAAACAAATAAATAAATAGCCCGAGGCTCAAACATCATGTAAAATTGGGCTCCTCCAAGAACGAGGTGCATCTAGCCTATTGAAGAAAGGGTCACACGATCAAAAGATACAAGTCCCCGAGTCCTCACCAGATCCATGCTCTGCTTCCTGCGTTTCCCGTCGTCTTCTCTGTCCTCCGGTAACCTCTTCCTCTTAGGCATGCTGACAACTTCCCGCCCTGGTGCCAGAGTCAAGCGTGAGAAAAGGAGGCAAAAAAATCGAGGTATCAGGGACCGTAGTCGGTCGCATTCGACGCTTGAACTCCTCTCTTCAATATGTTGAGAAACAGCACTTTCCCACACACACCGCTAGGTGTTCAGAAATATTCGTAAGGTATCTACTTTCACACTGCCGAAGTATGACCTTCAGCTACATGAAAACAAGAGCTGAAGCACCAAATTACTTTAAGTTACGAGTGATCTTCAAACATTCTAAATGAGAAAATAAAGCCCACATATGAATGGGGGCAAGGGCCTTCTACTGCCGCTAATGGGTGCCACTGTCTTACTGAGGGGTTCTGGAAAACACCTGCTTTGGTTCAGGTAATGTTGCGTGTTGGGGACTTCTGCATTGAGGTTACATTGCTGGTGTTAATACGGTGGAGAAACCCCAAAGTTCTCACTGAAACACACAGTATGTGGTTAGTGGTAAAGTCACACTGTTAGTGGTAAAGCCACACTTCACACTGTCCAGGCAAGTTGTCTGACTTGGACAGACTCTTACGAGTGACACAAACTCGTTGTCACGAGATTATCGACAAACCACCCCAAACACCCGCATAATAGAAGATCGATTCCGGGTCATGAGCAAACTACTTATAAACCTTTTAGCATGATCATATGCATATTCAGTGATGTTACAAATGCATATAGCGCGTATTCAGTGATGCCACATGTTCAGTGAGCTTCGAGGAAGCAGACTTTCCGTCATTACAGTTTCACTAATTAGAGGCTAACTTATATAGAACCGATCTCATATACAAAGCTTTGTCTCCTAAGCTAGTAACAGGTGTTGGGAGTAAGCTCCGGCCCAATGGAGCGATACCACATGCAGGATTGTTTACTTCTTGGTGTTCGTGAGCTTCCCGATTACTTTTCGACGCGAACAGATCTGTACCTCAATCACTCCGTTGATGCTAGCAATGTTTATAAGCAACCTTAACCAACACAAACGGCGTAGCGCCTTCATTTCAAGCTCCGCGCGCGTCAGTGGGGGAGTAATAGCTTCGCCGCCTTCACTAGCCAGAGCAAACCTACCAGTGAAACGCGGCAGCGTTGACGGTAGTACTAGTTACACATAGTTCCTCCCTTTTGATTAAAAGGTAAAAAGCGATAGGAGAAAAATAAACCCGCAGCTTGGCGGGGAAATGTAGTGAGGGGCATTATTTGGCCTGTTTGCATGCAAGGCTTCGTCCAGTTTCAGCTGGTGGAGAAACCTACCTCAGAGGCCGAGACCCGATGCGATGATTCGTCTGTAGTAGACTCGGAACTCTACCCCCTTTGCCTAATGAACCATTAACGCATTTAGTGTATCACCAATGGAATTAGGAATTAAATTTTAGACTACTAACATTACAACCACAACGAACCTCCGGTTGTTTGCAAAGCACTCTTTGGTTCTCGCTACGTCCGTGAAAGCGCGAGACTAACGGCCGGACACGGCCAGTGTTGCTGCTACACAGAACGCGGAGCCCGCCATATTTTCTATCGATCATCCATCCATCAAAAATGGCGTCTGCGGTGTTTTGAAGTGTTCAAGCGCTTTGGTCTTCAATGCTACGAGCCCATCCAACATCTCTCCCGGTGATCTTCCCGGTCTGCTAGACTAGGGAATGGCCAAAGACAACCGACAGAGGCACTGCTTCGTCCCCGGTTGCCGCAGCGGCTGCGTGACGCCGCACTCCAAGGGTCAGCTGAGGAGCCAGAAGCTGTCCCTGTTCGCCGTTCCGACCGACGACAACCGCTTCCAGGCATGGCAGAGGGCTCTGGCCCGCTTCGACAAGCCGCTGCAGAAACGCTGCGTGCTCTGCGAGCTCCACTTCGACAATCGCTTCATCCTCAGGACATACAGGCACACCATCCAGGGCGAAGTGGTCGAGATACCCCGAACGAGACCGTCGCTCGCGCCTGACGCTGTACCCACGCTGTTCCTGAACCCGCCGAGACCGACCCGGGCCAAGCGACGACTGCCTCGCCGGGCAGCTCAGACGCCAAAGTCAGACGACGGCGGTTTCAGCGAGGACGCCGCGAGAGACGACAGCGGCTCCTCCGACGCGTCCGCGAGCCCCGTCGCGGAACCGAAACGGACCGTGACACCCCACATAGTGACGGCACGCCGGGCGTCGCCAGTTCCAGCTAAGTGCACCGCGACTGACGGGCCAACGCTCACGGAGCTGCGCCCTCTCGTGCTCGTCCCCTACGCAACCCCTCCTGCCCCGTGTCCCGTTCCCGCGCCGCCGACGACGTTAGAGCTAGACGCGCCGGCCTTCGTCGCCTCCTTCGACCCATCCTGGCTGCCCAATCGCTACTGGACGATGCACCACGTCCAGCATGGCAGCCAGTGCGTGGCGTTCTCTTTCTGCACGCTACTGGGCGGCCAGCCCGCCTTCACCAAACTGCTCGCGTGCCACGAAGAGCGAGACTGCCGCATCCGCTGCGAGTCCTCTATCCAGGGCACGCCGGTGCGCACCGCGACCGTGACCACAGCGCTAGAGGTCTGCAGACTCATCGAAGAGCTGGACGGTCTCAAGCTGTGCGAGGGCGCGGCCGCCTCCGACGAGTTCGCCCTGAGCAACCTGCCCCCGTGCAAGGCAGACCAGGGCAAACTGCGCTCGGCGAGCTGCAACCGCACCTGCGCCAGCGTCAGCAGGGCCTGCGACCACTGCAAGTACCTGCGCAAGCTGCTGCAGAACAAGGCCTCGTACCACAAGCGCAAGGCCGGCAGCCAGCCACCCAATCAGCCACTGCCCGACGGCACGGTCGTGGTGGAGGCCTTGAAGACGCAGCAGATGGCAGAACACACGGGCGAGGAAGAGTGGACGCTTGAGTGCACCTTCTACCCCGTGTCTTGAGTCGGGACGAGGCACACTGTCAGGCGTAACAAGGTTCCTTTATTTCGGGCAAGACACATACACACTCGTTGATACACAAAGTGTGGCCCTGCAGAAGAAGAAAAAAAAAAAAAGCTCTTCCAGGGGGGGAGGTTATCTACATGTCCAGCAGTTTCCTATGTACAGTTGCACGGGCCTTCTTGCCGTACATCCGGGTGCGAGTGGCCCCCGGGTAGTTGTGAATAAATTACAGTGGAATCTGTCTTTGGTCCTTGTTTTTCCCGAGCACACCGTCACACACCGTCACGGGAGACTCTCTCGCGGTCTGGCTGAGCAGTCCATGTGGATATGTACACGCACAAAGGGCCGTCGCCCGCTAGTCGCAGTCCAGGGAGATTATGTCTGGAGTGGAGCGGGCCTTCCGAGCAAGTCCTGTGGAATACGAGGGCATCTGAAGACAGACAGACCACGCGGTGGGGTCCAAGTTAATGCACAGCCAAAACCCCTCCCTTTCACACGGGCCCAGCTCTCGACAGACTGGACAAATCCAGACGGTCGGTCTGGACCGCAATACAAAGAAACCGAAATCTGGCAGAGGTTCACCGAAGAATGCCCCTAAAATGTCTGCCACAGTCTAACTCCGGGAGACATTGAGATCTGTCGTACCGGACAACTATACAAGAAGTGTGCACTTTCTAAACGCAGAGGGAAAGGGTTGCTAAACTGGGTTCCTAGTAGTGATGGGCCGAACTTTTGCCGAATCGAAAGTTCGGCAAAAATCTAAAAAGCCGAACTTTTCGAAGATTCGGCAAAAATACATTGTTACCAGACTTAACGTTGATATTTAGTTTTTCCTGGCGAAAAAAGGTTTTATGTTTTTTTTTTTCTTAACTTAAATGCAACATGTAATGCATATTGACACAGTTATTACTAAATAAGGTGATATTCTACAAGATAATTGTATCGGTGTCGTTGTTGTGTGTTTACTGGCAATTTTAATGACTCCTTGCAGAAGTGACGTAACAACGAGGTTGGGAGAAGCGAGCGTCGCGCAGTGGCGCAGTCACGAATCACGCTACAAGAGTTTCGGTTTTGAGGCATTATCAGCGCAAGCCTGCATGTGTGTGTACCGTGTGTACATTGTTAAAATGAAGGCAATAACGCTGCGTCCTTGCTTTCTCTGACAGTCAACGGTTTGTGCGCGCACGAAAACGAATGCAACGGCTGCTGAGCCTTCATCAGAAGAGATAATATTATTGTAAATATGCATGTTTTTCGATTTGAGTCACTTGATGTCAGCTTTGCATGAAAGTGTGCGTGCCATATTCACAACGTCTTGTTTTAACCTTTAAAATACCGGTTTCTGGTGTTAGATCACACACAAACGTTTAGGAAGATGGGGAGAGTTAGGCATGTCGGATGTGCAACGTCGAGCATTATAGTTCTGTGTTTCGTTTTATGCAGGTACATGAAAATCGCTAAATAACGCTAATTCGAAAAGCAAATATTATTTTGTTTTGGCACACACTACTTCTGAGCCGAAAACAGAATTGCTATAATTGCGAGGAGTGCTTTAAAGCAATTGTCGGCCAATGTTTTAAAGGGGCACTGACAACCCAAAGGTCATATTTTTTTTTATTGTCTAAAACGATGCAACTTGTAATCATAGACACGCAAAAAAAAATGCATCGCGAAAAAAAAATCTTTTGCGCGCGCGCACGCCTTTTTAGTTTTGGCGTTTAAATCTCCCGCCGCCACCTCCTTGCTTCTTTTGATCGGTGACGTCAAAAGTCAGGAAATTTAGAAGCTTTGTAGGTGACATTTCTATAACATTTAATAACGGCAATCGTAAAACATGTTTTTTAACGCAATTGCGAACGCACTACGGCCCCTCTTTTTGAAATACCAGAAATCAGAGTTCGGTGTGATGTTGCTTCCTAGATTTGTACCCTCCCTCGGAAAACTTGGCGGCGCTTGTTGGCGAGCTTGGCGAGTCGGAGAAAAACCGGCGGAGGTCCGAAAGAAAGTCGAGTCGCAGGAGACCGCAAAATTTGACTCACTGCACTGGCGCAGATCGCGCGGGAACTTCAAATTCGGCATTTGGAAATTGTTTTTTTAATTCACAAATACTGAATTTTAAAGTTTCAAATTTTGAGGGTAATGTCCCGGCATCGTTTTCGATAGTTTCGGATAATTAAAAAAAATATGATTTTGGTGTGTCAGTGCCCATTTAACTACCTCGTTGCATCACTGGAAATGTCAAAGGAAAATCACGTTATCCCAAATGTACCACATCATTTGTCACTTGCGCAGTGGACTGTGTAAATTACTGGTCGATCTTCCATCCCTGAGGCAGAAAATGTTGAAAAGAACCACACTCACTCACAAACACACAGTTATCGTGTTGCCTAGTCCACACCGCGCCGTAACCGCTGGTTGTACTACACTGCACGATAGTAACTGCACGACTGCACGGCGACCATTTGCAATCCATGGCCCCGTCGCGTTCTCGCGCGTGCGCAGACATTTGCCGAATTTTTGCCGAATCTCTGCCGAATCTTTGCCGAACTTTCCATCAAAAGTTCGGCATTTGCCGAACTTTGCCGAATCTGAAGTTCAGCAGATTCGGTCCATCACTAGTAACTACACGACCGCACGACGTCCATTTGCAATCCATGGCCCCGTCGCGTTCTCGCGCGTGCGCAGACATTTGCCGAATCTTTGCCAAACTTTTCTTCAAAAGTTCGGCATATGCCGAACTTTGCCGAATCTGAAGTTGGGCAGATTCGGTCCAGTTCTTAGAAACCCAGAGTATAGGTGTCCTTGGGGGTTCCTTCTAGTGACCCAACTGTTTATCGCAAGTACTGTAGAGCAGTGCCACCATTTCTCTCCTCCCTGTCCAAAAACGCAAGTTCTCAATATCCGCGCAAAATAAAATCCAGTTATTGCGCATTATTGTGCAAGAGCCTCTCCACCTTGCAAGCTCTGCGCAACAGTTGGGGAAGTCTAATGCCCAAGCCCCACCAGAGTGACAAGCATAAGTACTGTGTACAGCTAACACTCATACAGCCAAAATGTTTAGCATTTCTGCTCCAGGACAATTCATCAATCTGCACAACGCAAACATGTGCAGTCCCAAGCTGGCGACGAAAGAAACTCAACTCACGGGTCGTTCAGAGTCGTTGGTCAGCAGCGAGTACAGGTCAAAGTCTGCAAGGAGAATCGTGAAGGTCACCCCAGGTTCACGAGCACAAAAACGGCGATATGTCAGCCAAGGTGTTTCAGACACCGGCCACTACGATTCAGACATTCTCCGATAAACGGCCCACGAACCGTGGAAAATAATCTTGGGGTACCTCAATGGCAAAAGATTGCCCCATATTGTGTTTCGTGCAACATTGCTGCCAAAGATGCGAGCAAAATTAGTTGCACAATATCATACGCAGTACATTAGTTTTCCCCCTGGTCCTTGAACATGGGGTATCCAGAACATTTATCAAGGGCCCAGTGGAGAGATTACTCATAGTCAAAGGAAGAGACACCACCATTGGCACAGTTTTCTCAAGAGAAAGTTAAAGAGAAAGGAGGTAAACCCATCTCACTTCCAACTTGCAATTTCTGAAACAACCGTTGATAAAACTCGAGTAGGACCGCCGCCATAAGCTGTGCATCGTTCCATGCAACCCATAGATTCATATAATAATCTTGAGGGAAAGGTCCCATCATATTCGTTTCAGACGCTTCGGAACAGTTGCGTTGATGTGACCATATTGCTTGCAACGCTTTGATGTACTGTATATTGCCGCGTATTGGTGAACCCCCCTTAAACAGACCCTTTTCAGAAATCCATCAAACAACCTTGATGGTCATTTTTGCTTGCTCACAAAGCGTGTAACTGTACAGAGTGTGACACTGTTAGCGCGAACAAGCAATCGCCAGTTTTCTGTTTTTCTCTAAAACCGGAAGGCTGTCATCAAGTATATCATTGTTATACAAAGAGCTCATCTAGGTCTCTAATATAAGGGGTCAAATTGTATGCCCACTAATACTCTTTCCTAACAAAATGCGAAGAGGCACCGATGTCGTGTTCGCGCTAACAGTGTCGCGATGTGAACCAGAGTCCTCGCCGAATGCTGACACAGAGCTCGTTTCCAGTACGAGCTGAGCGGAGCGGAGTCCACGTCGAACACTACGTGCTCAAAGTATGTGAGCAAGCAAAGCCGGACAGGCGTCGGCGCAGACAGTTAAAAAAGGTCTATTCTGACCAGTAAAAAAAATTTCTTTGTTGACAAATTTTATTTAGTAGATACTTACTTTTAAGATACTTATTTCTGAAAAGGTTCACTTATACGTGGCAATTTACGGTACACAAAGAAGCAGAAGAACATAGCTTGCAAGGTCTGTATCTAGAATTTTTTATAGCTTCATTTTGCAAAAAACAGCGGCGACACACATTGCATAAAAAATGGGCAAATCCGACAAGCACTCGAATGACTTCAACTCGTCGCGACAGAACAAACGCGCCCAACCTATCGCCTGCCTTTCTTCCCTTGCTCTCTTCCTCATTCTTTTCCCCGGGACCGCCGATGTTGGCGCCGATTTGCCGCATACTGACCCCGTCCCCGACGCAACGGAACATTCGCACACACTTCACGAAGCAGTAGCACTTCATACGAGGGGACCGAACCCGCTTCCCCGGGACTAACCGCGCCTCCCTTCGCGTGGGGGGGTGGGGCACCGGCCGGGAGCAAGGTGTGGCGGCTGCTCACTGGTATAGTGGTACATGGGGTGCGACGAGGTGAAGTACTCCGGGAAGGGGCTGGAGACCGGCGGGTAGTAGGGCGGCGTGCTGGCGTCCATCACGCCGATGCCCGGGTACAGGGAGCCGCTGGGCAGGCTCCCCTGGGCCAGGCCGGAGCCAGACGACTCGTGCAGCCTGGGAACAGAGCGGCCAATGGGGCCTCTTCTCAGCGCCCCGGCTCCGACCCCTTTCACCCTACTCTGCTCTCCGTCGCGAAAAACGGGAGTCGCAAACGCGCCGCAGCTCGGAAAGGTCAGTCGGGGCAATACGGCACGACGTCACTCAGCAAACACTCTCCCTATGCGTACACTGGGAAACACCGGACTGGGCAAGTAGCTTAGGCAGACAAGTTCCTTTCACCTTGCAAGATCCACACTCAGCGACCGTCCAAAATTTAGAGACGACGGCAATAAAGTTGGCAAGCTCGATGCCCATTATCTAGGTTTTGCACGTCTTATGCATCCTAGCCAACAGTAATTTACGAGGAACGAGGGGTGGCTGTCTTAATGGGTGCAAGTGCAAACTCGGTACTTTGCAGCACTCTCTTTCCTTGGGATGTACGGAGTCAATTACCGCTGTATTTAGACAGAGCCAAGGACACATTCAGTGCACCTCTAAGCCGGTAAGCAGCGAAGGTGGCAAGCGCAAGCTTGCAGCTTTGCCAGGTGCTGCCGTTGCACAAGCAACAGTGCAGGCCACACATTTAGGAACAGGATGACCGACTCTCGTGACGCAGTGTCTGTTGATCGCACACGACTGTGGAGGTTGCATTCAGAGAAGACTTGCGCGGCGAGTAGGTCTCGGCTGCATCGACGAGGTGATTTGAAACGCCTTTTTGACTCGTGGGACCGGGGGCTCAAGTTTCTCATTCTTGCAGCAAGCCCAATTGCATCCGTGCAACAGTGGGTTTCGCAGGCTGCCATTTTCTCGACGAAAAGTTCTGTAACTTGCTTTTAACTTCTGGATCAGATAATGTCAATGTTTTAACCATCTCACCCCAACTGCTAGTGCCACATTTCGGTAGAAATGCACTCCAGTATCAAGATTAATGCTATCCAAGTTCGAATTGTTGAACGTGCGTAGGTGAAAAGAGTCGGAAAACATAACAGATTTCTCGTATTATAGCGATCCTATTTTCTTGAATGCAACGATAAAAAAATGGGGCTATATTTATTCATCAACTTTATTTATGCTCGAGGCACACCGAACTTGTAAAGTGTGAAAAATTCATTCACCGCATAAGGGACAGCACTCCTCGAACGGAAGCCAGTGCTACGAAAGCGGGAAACTGAATTAAACGTGTAAATTTAGTGCCGTTCCTTCGTTAGAAACACCCCCACTGCAGGGTAAATGGTGCCAAATACTATGTTCAGCCAGGGTGAACGCAACATACTACGTACATTACGAAGAAGCTTGCCATTAATGTAGCAGGTGGGATATAACGAAAAGTAAATTGAGCCCTGTCTCTAAGAGGTCTTCACTAAATGCAACCGTTGTTCCGCCACGGGCGGTGCTCCCACTACTCCAGGGAGCAGCACCGTCAAGTAAAAAGAGGCGAGCCACACAAATTCAACGCAATCTTATTTAAACCAAAGAACAAAAAAATTTTTTTTGTACAGTCAACGAATTTACATTATCACAGCTGCACGTGGGCCGACCGATAGTCCGTCTGCCGGAACGCCACGAACGATGACTCCGCGGCGGGCCCTAGTCTTCGTAGGAAGGACGGGGGCCGCGATAAACTCCGAGCACCCTCGACCGCGTCCTCGAAGCCACGCAGCTGCTTGGCGGGCGGTCTTCGGCTCCGTTGCGTCGGGTGCGACTCCGAAGATTGCAAACGTACCGCTCTTGCACTCGAGCAGGACAGCTGTCCGGCGAGGGAGCTGCCGCCGTCGGAGACGGCTCGGAGTCGGGTTGTTGGAGGACACCCGGCCAAACCGGAGGACACCTACAGACACGATGCCCACTCCGTTTGCCCGAGCTGCCCCTTCTAGCTTAGTGGTCTTCGACTGCTCGACTAACTAAAAGGGAGCTCCGGCAGTTTCTAGAGCGAACCAAACTATCAACACACATTTTCAGAATACTTAGGCTTTCCTCTTCCTGGCGTGCTATTTTACAGCCCTTAAATTCAAACCGGCTAGAGAAAATCGCAGACGAAAGGCAATGCCAAAAACCGCCGTTTAAACTTTCACGCATTCTCCGGTAGGGCGACGTCGCACGTCGGGTAACTTGAGAGTCGAACAAGTAACAAAAGAAAAGAACTTTCAGCCTTTCCACTCTGGTGAAGGAAGAGCAGCAGAGCTGTAGCTTCTGTTCTCGGCAGTGGCTTTCCAGGCGAGCGATCTGCTCTTCTTTCGCAACGAAATCTGACGCGCTTGACGCAGTGAAACTTGAGGCAATAGCGGCTACGCGGCGGTTGCGGAACCATTCGCGCTACTGCGCACATTGCCGCTCCTTCCGCACCGCTCTTCTTCCTCCGAAGGAAGTTTGCCGCCATCTATGAGCGACAGCGGCAACCGGACAATCGGCAAGCCGGTTGTCTGGTTGCCACCAGCGCTCATAGATGGCGGTGGCTATCTAGAGTGTTGTGTCGAGATTTATTTGTCCACGGACACAATCCTGGGAAAACTAGCCCTTAACAGCTCCGCTGTGAAAACTGTATTTTTCGCGTGAGCTTATCTAGCATTTGTTTTGCGGCACCAACTCTCTTCCGACCTGTTGGGAACAAGCTGTACTGCCCCCACAATGGCCCATACGAGAACGTCCGACGTCATGTTTTCGGCGTTATGAGTAGAGCTCCTCGGCCTCCTAAACCAAACCTTAAACTTAAATAACTTCGGGAAAAATATTTATTGCAACTCGTAATCTGGGTTACCAGTCGAGCTGTGTCTACAGTCGAATCCGGATATATACAGGGTGAAACAAGGAGACGGCAGGCTCTTTAAATCGACCGGAAAATTCGGTTTCTTAACCTATCGCGTTACGACTTTGTGCAGCGTTGCCCACAGATGGTGCATTTTTTTTGTAAAATTTGCAAAGAACGCACTTACCTGAGGAAAAAGTAAAGAAAGAAAAAAGGCTTAGCTCCTATGGAAACGCAGCGACGCCACCGGTCTTCAAACAACAGGGCACCGTTTCGCACGGGAGTCAAGACGGTCGCGACGCCAACTGCCGCCAACGAACGAGCAGACGACGCCGAGAGCCGGCCCTTTAGCAGACAATCTTTTCGACTCAAAAGCGGCGCGAGCTTTTCTGATATCAGGTGGCAATGCATTATTTTATCATCCTTACTAATAAAACACATTGAATGGACACATAATCAATTAAAAAAATGGTTTGTCGGGTTATTTTGACTGTTTTTTTTTTTCTCGGGGTACTGATGTCGTCTGCTTTGCAGTTAGTCCTTACTACCGCATCTGTCTTTGGTTCTGCGACTGTTATTCGCGCTGTTTTCTTACGTTCGACGTCGGTATGGTGCGTTTAACTCCCAGCGAACGAGCTAAGGTCGTACTTTGGTACGGGGAGTGCCATAGGACGAAAGAAGTCCGCCGACGCTTCCGAACGGAGTTCAGGCGACGGCCTCCGAGCTCGCCTGCCATCCTGCGATGGGTGAGGCGTATGCTCGTTCGTTGGCGGCGTTCGTTGCGCCATCTCTGGTCTCCCGTACGAAACGGCGCCGTGTTGTTTGAAGACCGGTGGCGTCGCTGCGTTTCCATAGGAGCTAAGCCTTTTTCTTTCTTTACTTTTTCCTCAGGTAAGTGCGTTCTTTGCAAATTTTACAAAAAAAATGCACCATCTGTGGGCAACGCTGCACAAAGTCGTAACGCGATAGGTTAAGAAACCGAATTTTCCGGTCGATTTAAAGAGCCTGCCGTCTCCTTGTTTCACCCTGTAGAATTCAAAGGGGATCGTAAAATAGTTCGATATATCGATAATTTGATATACAACATGTTAATGCGCGACAAATGGGACCTTACCAAATAAAGCTTCTAAGAGCCGCTAAATACAGTAAAGCTTAGTCTGTGAAGATCACAAACACCACCGCGTTTATGCGACTGTGTTTGCAGTCGTTTACGCCTGACCACGAAACAGCGCCAACAACAAAGCACAAAAATAATTTAAAAAAAAATGAAAAAACAGAAAAAGCAAGCTGCATAAAAAAAAACTGATCCACAGAATTAAGCTAAGCAAGCAACAAAAAATAAACCTCACTAAATTCAGGCAGCAAAAAAAGAGGCAAAAAAAGAAAAAAACGGGCAAAGAAAAAGGTAAACAAAGATAAGGGGTTTAAAGTGTGATTGTTCAACCGTTGTTGACAACACTCGACTTGAATAAGACTTTTTTGTCTCATTTTATTTTGAGGCTAAGGAGTCGCACAGTGGTGTTTGGGGAAATTCGGGCAAAGAGTGCACGCTACCGTTCAAACAGCGGGCACTCCCTGCCCTCTCTAGGCGCACGTGCCCTTTCCCTTGCTTTTGCCATCCTCCACTTTTTTATTTATTTATTACTTTTTTTTGTTTGCAACTACCCTTTTGCTGTGTATCCCCGAGCGTGTATGCTGGCTTGGCGGTTGGCCAGCCCCGCAACGCAAACTATGTACTCGCCGCTGGCTGGCACAATCTGCAATTCTCACAATGCAATCCGACCCGGGAGAAGCGAGGGGCGCCCGTGCGAGTGCTCCGTTCGCTATATGAAGTGTCCCCGCCATGGGAGTTCAATACAGAAAAACAACACTCCTATACTTTTACATGCGATTTTCAAGGAGATGTTTGGACTGCTCAATAAAAACAATAACTCGAAATACCCGGGTGCGATATAACCGGGCTCGACTGTACTAATGTGCTGAACCAATTTCGAGGCAACTCAACGACCATTAATATCTTGCAAACGCTAACCTCTCCACTCCTTTTTAGGGGTGGAGAGGTTAGCGAACGGCGGACGGCGGACGGACATGGCTAGCCATGTCCGTCCGCCGTAGGCCAGCGTCGGGTGCTCGTGCTTCTGCTCCTGAGATCACGTGCTCACGAGCACGTGAGCACATGCTCACGTGCTCGTGTAGGGAAAAAAAAAAATGGAAAAAAAAAACCATAAAAAAAATTACGAAAAAAGAAAAAAAAAAAAGAGTAGGGGGTTCTGAGATGCCATCCCATTCCATGTCTTCTTAAAAAAAGAAAAAGAAGAAAACCACACATTCTCCTACTGATATGAATGAAAAGGGTGCTCGTGCTTCTGCTCGTGAGATCACGTGCTCGTGTAGGGCAAAAAAAAAAAAAAAATTGAAAAAAAAAAAGATGAAAAAAATTATGAAAAAAGAAAAAGGAAAAAAAAGAGTAGGGGGTTCTCAGATGCCATCCCATGTCTTCTTAAAAAAAGAAAAAGAAGAAAACCACACATTCTCCTACTGATATGAATGAAAAGGCTCGGCATGCTGCGGCTCGGCGTCTACGCAGACAAGCACCACCAGAGCTTCGCCCCAAGCAACATCATTCACCACGTGGAGATGCGGTCAATTTTTTTTTTTTTTTTCTTTTTGAAATTGACATTCAAAAGTCTTTACAGTCCGGAGCAGGGGTTCTCAAACGTCTCGATCTCGAAAAATGCCTTACATCTCCACCCACAGCCTAGGATCCCGTCCTAATCTTCTCAACGATGCAGTAAAGCAGTGTGGCAGCCTACGGACCTTGCAATCAAGGCACACGCTAGGAAGCATTTGGCTCAAGGATGTGCATCAAGGGTGCCAGAGTGAGGTGCCAGAGTGACTGTGAGTGAGGTGCCAGACGAGAGCGCGTGGGGACGTCAAAACACCAAGCTCTGGTTGGAACGATTAGTGGGCAGACGAAAAGCTAGGCACCTTCGTCTCCACCCACCGTTCGAACGCCAGCGTTCGGCATTTGCTTTTGAACAGCGAGTGGAAACAAAGGCGGCTAGCTTTTCGTCTACTCACTATCGTTCCAACCAGGGGCCCTAATCTGGACACTTGGCAAAAAAGTTGGCGAGAAATCTGGTGGCTGCGATTGGCCGGTGCCAAGGGCAAGTGTGATGCCGACCAATCGCAGCTGTCCGATTTCTCGCCGACTTTTTCACCAAGCGTCTGGGCCCCTGAGCTCGGTGTTCCGACATCCCCGCACGCTCTCGTCTTTCTGCTTCTACTAGCATAGTTTGCCTAAGACATAACAGACAACAACACCTCCCCCGGTGCCTGTGGTTTCGCATTTAGGCAAGCACTTCCGAACGCGCACTAATCGCCGCTGTGCGGCGAGAACCGTCAAAGGGTGAACGCACATTGCGCGTGAAAAAGGTAGAGCGGTTAAGAGGCTGGACGTACCCGCTGCCCTGTGCCAGCCCGCTCCCTGGCATGGGCAGTCCCCTGGAGCAGGGCCCGGAGGTGGAGGGTCCCAGCGTGGCGCTCGGATACTGCAGGCCGGCACCCCCCGCCGAGGAGGACGACGGGGTCGGGGTGGCGCCCCCCAGGGGGGGGCTCAGCAGGCTGGAGAAGGAGGCCGCAGAGGACGAGGAGGAGGAGGAGGAGGAGGAGGACGAGGAGGACGAGGGGGAGGGCAGGGAGATGAGGGGGGCCGAGGGGGACGGGGCGCCGCCCAGGGGGGTGCTCGGACCACCTGAGGGAGAGAGCGTCGGTCACCAAAGTGCGCAAACGTCAAGGCTGGTCCGCACATTTGCATCTGAGCACGATTATACAGGTTGCAACTGCCTACGACTACAGTAAAGCACCTTGATTAACCAAAGAACAAGGCCCTTGCTTCGTGCGGTCATTGGAAGCAAACGGCGACGGAGCACTTGCTTGTGGCACGCGCTTGTGGCACGCGACCAGAGAACATGCTAACGCCATCTGTCCGGCAG
The DNA here is from genome assembly GCA_013358835.2 of Ixodes persulcatus. NCBI lineage: Eukaryota > Metazoa > Arthropoda > Arachnida > Ixodida > Ixodidae > Ixodes > Ixodes persulcatus. Next base: position 252,102 of record JABSTQ010010466.1, read on the forward strand.
CCCCGGAACGCTTCCGATCTGCACGTATTTTATGCATCGTTCTTTGGCCTTGCGCTCAAAATAATCCGGGTGACGTTATGACAACCGTTTCTCAGAGACGACGCGGCACGTAGACCTCGTAAATACGGCAAGGCCATCGGTCTAAAAGATACGTGCGCACCGGAAGCGTTCCCCGGCCACCGCGTCCCCTGTTTGGGCATCTCGTGTTTAAAGCCGTCCATTACAAAATGCTCGACATTTCCATATAGATGCGGAGAGAAAGTAGTCTGCTTCTTCCGCAGGAATCAGGGCGATGTCGGAACAACACGGAGCTCCAGTTGACTTTGATTGGAAGGACAGTGGGTAGACTTCCACGCTAGATTTCTCGAGGTCTACCCACCATTTTTTGTCAATCGGCCAGTAAGAGCTCAGTGTTCTGACATCATCGCAACCCCTGTGCGAAGAGCAGACAAACTTGCACTCTGCATACCGTTTTTTTCCCGCATCAATTCCTTCCTAGGCCGTAAAATCTTTTGACCACATTAAAACAACAATTTCTCATAAACAATATGTATATTTGACTTTGCAAATACAGCAAAAACTTCCCTCTAGAGAAACCCAGTTCCAGGGTCCCCTTATAGAAGACGGCGCCAGCGTGCCGACATGTTTTCTTATCGTGAAAGATCTTGAAAACACGGTTATGGGCAGATGCGAGCGGGGGCCTCAATCGTTTCGGCACGTACGTCCTGGGATGTCACAACCGCCCCGGCATCACGGGGGAGGGTGCCCCACTCACCCTGCGCAGAAGACAGTGACAGGCCGGCCGAGGAAGAAGGCACCAGAGGGGGAGGCGGCCCCACCCCAGGGGCCGGGCTGCCAGGGTCCCCTTCGTCGTCGCTGGAGTCCAGCGTCAGGTCGATCACCTCCACCCGAGGACGCTTGCTGCTGCGCCCGCTTGGCTGGCTCTCTGCACCCCGCGTGGCTGCAAACGTCGGGGCGACTCAGGAAGGGTGCACAAATACGCGACAGAGTGCGTGGCAAACGCGCCAGTCCAATTGTCGCGCCTCAAAACCGATCACGCCGGCTCAACACTGCAGATCGAGAGGCGCCACCGTTGCTGCCGCCTGCGACTGGTCGGCCGGTTCGTAATTGAAAACTTTCCATTCGTGCCGTACGTAGCCACATGTTAAAAATAAAATTAAAAATTTAATCACACTGCTCTATACTTTGTTCACCCTTAAAGGGAAGCTGAAAAGGCTCTTGAATTCTAATAACCAGTAAAAGTTGTAAAATTAGAAATTGTGTATTAAGTTTTATTTCAATCTTATTTGCAGGAGCATCGTAATAGCCGATAAAAATTTCGACGTAGACCCACTCGTTGCAGTGCACCGACGGTAGGAAAGCGTGAAAGCGGAGAGAAAAAACTAGCAAAAGTGACACGGGCAGATGACCCTTGCTGGCCACTTAGCTTGCTTGGGGATGCCGTCAATGACGTCCCGACGCTCCCAACAGATAACAGGGGGCAGAGGATCGTCGCATGTACGGCGGCAATTGGTGCACATATTTTTAAAAATAAATGTGGTTTACGTTTACTTCTGCCGAAGATAACTGCGATATGTGAATTCACGGGACAAAAAGCTATAGAAGTTCGCTCCTAACTCAGATTTCTTGAAAAGTGCTCCAGCCTCCCTTTAAAGGGGCCCTGCAATGACTTTTTTACTGGTTTTTAATTTGCACCGAACCTGAGCGCACTGAACGTAGTAACTTAATGAAACTTTTCTTTTCTCAAATTTCGCTTTATTTTAAAAGTTATAGGCAAATTAGAATTACAAAAACAAGCAAAAAATAACCTCCTTCATGACGTCGTAGGTCCTGGCTTGAGTGACCGTGAACTAGAGGAGGGGTAGTGCTCATCGAGTGCTCATCGAGCGCTCACGGCTGCCGCACTCCATGTCGATGGCTCGAGAGGGCGCCACTAAAGCATGTGTTGGATAGGCTTTATGAAGCAGGCGGCTAGGGCGGCTCGCACTGCATTTGCTGCGCGATTAAAGACTAATTCGGCATAACACTTCATTGGCCACAAACGACAGCAAGCACGGGGTAAAGATCAGTTCAGAACGGGAGCCACTTCGCGCTGCCATACCGCCAAATGGACAAATCGCCAACCAAGCCCGCGCCGAGGGCCATCGTAACGCTTGCAACCGGTGGGATCCTAGAGCCGGTATACGATCGCAGCGCCGCCGCGTACATCCGGGATTTTTCTACGATCGCCGTTCGTCGGGGCCTCATCCCACTAGCACTTTCTAGTATGCGCCATTTTTTCCGCCGCTTGGTGACGGGTATGTCGACGGGTCATTTCTTGTTTCCGTACTTTATAAACTGCATTTGTTTCGTTTCTGATCTAAAATACTGAACAAAAACTAGTTTCATACATAATTGAAACGGTTCGCGACACTTATATTTTGTATCTCGGCTAAAAAAAAAAAGCTTTTAGCGGCTCTGACCAGTAGTAAACCCAGGACGAAAGACGTCCCATTTCGCGCGCTTTCGGCAACGCGGGTCGCCCTCGTTGGCGGAGGAGGTTTCCGCGTCGTCCGGTTAAAATATGACGCACTGCTAATATGACGCACTGCTTGTGCTTCTAGTTGTGGCTCCAGTCACAGCTCAAGGGCGAAAGGGTATAAATATTGCTCCCATTGACGAGTTCGGGCACACGCAACCTCGGAGGGCGGCACTTTGCCGCGTCGCAGTGCGGCGTGCAGGAGAAGCCCACCTGTGGACGTGCTTGCCCTCGAAGTGGATGCCGAGGTGGGACTGTTGATCAGGTGGGTTTCCTTCTTTGCCACAAGGGGGGACCAGGAGCCATCTTCGTGGAACTGCACCTCTTTGCAGTCCCCGGGCGCTTTCATCGTGATCTCCATGAACAGCCTGCAACGAGAGAATGGGCGGCTTTAGACCAATTTTACTTCAGAACTGTTTAACTATGCCTTCAAATTAATTAATGGCATTTCTAATTCGCACCTTTTTGGCAATTATATAAGATGCTGTCGTTCGACCCGAACATCCCTTTTGCCTGCCATCTTTATAAGCAAGTCCCAGACAGCAGTCGGTCTCACCAGGCCAGCATTTCGAGCGAGTTTTTTGTAAAAAACTCTTTTGCGGGATTGCTCAAGATCGCTTACTTGGATACACCAAACGATTGTGAACTTGCGAGAATGCGCGACACTAGGCGTGGAGCAGGTGGCGGCGCGACGAGCGACGGGCTTTTGGCGCAACTGAACTCCGCAAAGTATAGGGCCTCAACTTTTTGGTTTCGGTTTACCCCGCTATGTGAAATCAACTAAGTGGACAAGCTTCTTATCTGGCGACGAGATGGTAAGTAAATGGGCTCGGAAATTCTGGCCCACGGCTCTTGCACCACTCTCACGGACTCCTCGCGTTCCGCCACAAAAAGTACTCGGAAGTCGACGGGGCCAGAAAGACTCACCCGTCGATGACGAGGGAGGTGAAGGTAGCCGGGCGGTCGCACACTGGGCAGATCCAGGTGGGTTTCTTCTCGTTCATCTGGAGGTACAGGGAGGCGTCGAAGCACTGGAGGTGCAGGCACGTCAGGGCGCGGCACGGGATTCCCATCCGCATCTTGCCCAGCTGAGGGAGAGCAGAGACCCCAGCGTTCGCACCGTGGCACTGGCAGACAAGTCCGCCCGTTTGCCTCGCTCGTCCGAGCGTTTTCGGACGTCGCGAACGAGCGAGGACGCAGTAAAAGACAGCAAAAACAACCGTGCAGTTACCGCACATTTAACGAAAAAAGGCTGGGTCCAAACGGACTGTCGGCTGCAATCCAAACGGGGTATAAAGAGTGTTCGCAAGAAGTGGGAGGCGTTAGCAAGACGGTGTTGGGGAGGCACAAGCCCAGGTTCGGAGGAGACGAGCGCGCCGAAAGCTGCGGGAGTGTCTGGACGCCTGTGAGGAAAACCACCCATCTTCGGCACTATCTCGAACCACCCAAATTCCTGAACCGTGGCCACGTGAATTCGGCAGCCACGCAAGCGGATTCTCCCAACAGAGAAAATACGACAGAACCTCTACGGTAGACTTGCGTAGTAGAGATACGAGTAACAATGGGGCAAAGCTTGGGTACGCTCTTGCTGCTGGTACAGTCAAACCCATTTATAACGAACCGCACGAAACGCCCGGTTTCGTTCGATGTACCCTATAATTCCGTTAGAGCAAAACCCGCTTACAAATTTTTTACTATTTGTCCATTGTACGCAGAGGGTGCTTAACATACTTTTACACATAATAAAGGTGGCGGCAAAGTCAGATTTTTGTTTGTGCCACCTTCGACACTGTGATTGTTATTGCCCGACAAAGAATTTCACTATGTGCGGAACCAGTGATGCTGGTTTCCTAGAGAGTGTGTTTAGACCTCATCTTGCAGTGTTCCGCCAGCACGTGTTGGTTTTTATTTTTATTTGTATGTTCTCTAGGGGCGTGCAAATACACGAATATATGAATTCGAATCGAATAGAAAGTTCCCGAATAATTTGATTCGCAAATCGAATTCTTAGTATTCGGTCACTCGATTCGATATATTTGGCCAAAGACGTACGGTCGGTGCGGAGCTGACAAAAAAGTTGTTTTTTTCTCCCGATGTTAGCACCGTGATGTTAGACACAGACCATGAGAGAAACACCTCTTGGTTCTACCATTTCACAAAAATCTATTGCACAGGTTAGAAAAAAGAAAAGTAACGAACGCCACAAACTTTATAGCACGCAGATTTACTCATGATCATGACACAATCTAACCTTGAATCACGACCGAAACATCCCATTTGCACAGCCGGAATTTCGCGCCATACCTAATTCTTTCCAGGAGTAAAGCCCCTCGTTTCAAATTGAAGCGCCGATGTAGAACACACTTGCTGCACTCACAGAAATCGAAGACTGCACGATCAAAAGAACCCCGTTAACCACGCCGCTGAAAATCAGCCGAGTTGTCGTCGTCGTTCTTTTGGAACCGCAAGCCGCAAAATCAGATTCGGAACGAAACGGAAAAATAGTGTGCCTTGATTTGAGAGGGTGTCTCACCGTTTGATAGCTGCGTTTGAATTACGAACTGTGATAAGGTGACAAGAAGACGAAAGCGTCGATCGGACAGGCGTCGTCGCTCTTCCAGTTTGTTCGCCACCTTGTTTCCACGCGACAACGCAACACATGAGCACTTACGACCAATCTGCGTTCAGTTTCGCTTGTTCCCTCTAGGCTCTTTAAAACAGGACAGATGGACGGAAGAATGGATGCATAGCGGTAGTTGGACGGTGACTTGCGCCACCTAACCACATGTTTTTTTTTCTTACTTCAGATCGTATTGTTGAAACTGTTTATTTATATCAAATAAAATCCCGGGTGCCCTTTTTCTCCCTTAAAATTGAGATCAAATATCGCAAAAGGCCCCTTTTCTGAAATATACAAATATAAAAAACAAATGTTGCGGTGTTAGGTCATGCTTTAAACGAGAAAAAAAAGCATGCGTGGCTGTAACTTTGGGTCTTTGCGACGTTTAGGGTAGATAGATTATGTTTGGGCCATAAAATTGGATCTTTACTGCCCAACGTCCATCAACAGCTGCCTGTTTTTTTTACCAGAACTTTTATACATTTCAGCTTTGGTTTTGTACGAGATGCCTATTCTACACCAGGTGCATACTCTGCACACATAATAATATCATTCGCAGCACACTTTGAAAAATTTTTACAAATAAAATCGCTATTCAATTCGATATTCGGCTTTTTTTTTTTTTAATTCGATTCGGTATTCGATTCAAAAACTACTATTCAGTATTCGCACACCCCTAATGTTTTCCTAAATAAACCGTTGAGTTGAGAGTTAGGCTGCGTCGTGTCTAGACTGCCCTTCGTTTTGTCGGTGTTGCTTCGGCTTATTATTCCGTAACGATGTACACTCCGTCCAAAATCCGAAGAAGGTGCCCCTGCTTCGTCGTCATCTCAAACTGCGAACTGCACCAGATTGCAGAACAAAACGGCAACTTGCAGGAGGCCTAGGGAAGCCAAGTTTACGATGCTGGGGCTTGGTCTGCAAAACCCCTGGTAACGACGGAGTTTGTCGATTTAATTTATTTAAGTACCTCTAAAGGCCCTCGTGGGGAATTACACAGAGGGGGGCATTGTAAGAATCATTTGAATAATTTGAAATACACATCAATAAAAAAAGTAGAAAAAAGATCACCTCAAACTGATTATCAAAAACTAAATTTCGCAAGCGATAATTACAGGCACCAACGCACATGCACACACATACACGCACACATAATTTCAAGTCAATAATTATGAGACAAATTCATTATAGTCACAGTCACCAATGCACACATTGGAAAGATACGGAAACAAATAGTGATTGCTGCCGTCAAATCAGCGATAAACATGCTTACAAGAGGTGGGTCATCGTGAGTTATGCAGCAGCGACATGAAGTGATTGTGATTTCTGGTCAGAGCTATTTCACTTGCCAACTCATTCCAGTCAGCCGTGGTCAGAACAAAGGGGGAAAATTTAAACAAGTTCGTCTTCGTGAAAGGAATAGATACTTTGTTGGTTCATCGTGGCAGGGGAAAATCCGTGCAGGCGGTAGGACGTATTATTGACGAAATTCAGATGAGCCATGAAAAATCTCTTGGAAAAGGGACAACCTCGCGAGATACCTCCTCCAACTCAGCGCCAATAAATAGATGGAATCTTCAACCTGTGTAACACTTACAGGTGAATACGTTTTCAGAATGAACAGAGTTGCCATCTGGTATAGATTCAAGACTGTCAATTAGATATTTTTGATGCGGGTTCCAAACAATAGATGCATATTTTAACTTAGGCCTAATGAGAGTAGTGTATGCAAGAAGTTTAGTTTCCACAGTTGTCATAAATGAATGCTTTTTTAAGAAACCTAATGTTTGATTAGCATTCTTACTGATGTATTCTACATGGGTGTTCGAGAATAGGTTTGGGGGTTAGGTGAACTGCTAAATATTTATATGAGCTTACTTTTTCTAGGTTTGAGTCTATACTTTTGTAATCGTAATGAAGCGTTGAACGACAGCTGGTAAATGTCGTAATTTTCGTTTTTGATCTATTTGCATCTGCCATGTATTACACCATAAGCAATATAGTCATATTGATCCCATATTTCCCAGTATACCACGAGTTGTCTGCGAATAAGGCAAATTTTAGATGAAAGCACTTTGGGTAGGTCATTTATATCGTACACTAAAAATAAAAGCGGGCCAAGAACAGATTCATAGAGAAATCCCGATTTAACGTTTATGGAGTCTGAGCTAATGCTGTTGACAATAACTGATTGTTTTCTATTGTTCAGGAACTCTTAAATCCAGGTAAATACAGTTTCATTAATTTTTAGACACCAATTTTGTTTTTTAATAAGTTGACTGTGAGGGGCACAATCGAATGCTTTTGAAAACTAAAAAAAAATGTCAGTTTTTGAGGATGAGTGAATGCTGGCGCGCAAATCGGTTACCAGTTAAAGAAGTTGCGATTCACATGAAAGGAGACGTTGAAAACCATGCTGGTTAGAAACAAGTATATTATTAGAAACAGTGTTTTATTATAGATGAAAAAATTATATCTTCTAAAATTTCCCAAGGAATAGAAGTCAGTAAAATAGGTCTATAATTTGATACACCATAGCGATTTCAATACTTCTAACTGGAATTACATTTCTTCCAAATCGTTGGAATACTACCGGTGTCAAGGGACTGCTGGAATAAGCTGGCAAGTAGAACACCCGTGACATTTATTTGTTGATTTGAGCAGCTTTGAACACACCCTGTCAGGCCCCGGGCTTGATTTAGCCGGTAAACGGTCAATGGCACTGATAACTCCGTCAATACTAATAATGATATCGTCCATTTCCATATTCACGAGTGTGTCGACAGTGTGCTTCTCTGAAAAAGGCAGCTCATTAGAAAACACTTTACCAAAAAACTTCCAGCCTTTCCACTCTGGTGAAAAAGGAAGACCAGCGAAGCTTTACTACGATGGGAATGAAGTAATGACTGGCCGCAAGTCGGCAAGCCAGAGTGCAAAGGCTGGAAAGGTTGCCGCGATCTATGAGAGACGGCGGCAACCAGACAACTGGCAAACACAACACTCCGGACAGCTAACGCCATCTATGAGCGACCGCCGTCGCTCATAGATGGCGGTAGCTGTCCAGAGTGTTGTGTCGACATTTCTTTGCTGATGGACACGATCCTGGGGAAACTAGACCTTAACAGCTACGCTGTAAAAATGTGTCAAGTGATTGGCTAAAAAGTGCAGCGGTTGTTACGAAATCTGAAACCCGGTAGGGTGCTACAGCGCGAAGAACCTCCGCCTGCATGCAAGGTAACCGAACGCCACAAGTGCCGGAGCTCGCACGTTTGCTGGTGATCGTAAGCGCTGGAAATACGACATATCCATTGTGTAGTTTGTTATGCGAGATATGTTTTGCAGCGCACACTGATAAAACATTTTCGCACGTTCGACACAGGGGTTGATTCTCCGTACCCGAGTTTGCTGTAGTCAAATTTGACTGTAGTACAAGCGTTTGAGGCCTTGGCGCAGCAAAGATCTTTCGTGAACTAGCCACCTCAACTAGAGACCGTGCACGCGTGGACAGCCGCAATGCAAACTCACGGGGCAGATGAGAGAACCTCGTAGGCTGGTGGTTGCAATCTCCGAATCCGGGTCATGTTGCAGCTTCTCTTTGACTGCGGACACAAGAACGAAATATCAGAATGCGGAGACGTCCTGACAGGCTGCGTAAGGGACGAGGCCCGTCCGACTCACTCATCGCCCTCGTGTGATCGGGGTTCCGCATGCCCGTGGCCTTGAGCCGCTGAAGCAGTGTGGACGCCGTCAACTTGCGCACCAGGTACACGCCGATGGCGTACGCCTGCATTCGGAGGAGCGACGCCGTATCTGCTGTTTACGTTCGCCGTGAACCCAACGCCCTTTCGGCACGACTTTGGCGTAAAATTTTCATAAAGTCAGATTTATCCGATAAACTCAGAATTTCAATGTACTTAGCAATGCAAAAAAAAAAAAAGAGAGTATTTTACATTAAGTTTGGACAGCACACAGGGTCAATGGTAATGAGAAATCGTCACCCCAGTTACAAATCTCGGACCACTGACAAAGGGAATCTTGCCGCTCATCTCTTCAAGGTTCACAGGACATTTCTTTCAGGACACAACAAAAGCAACTGTTCCTAATCCCAGTTTGGCTCATACCGTTTGAGCTTCTTAGAGGAAGAGGGGTTGTGTTTTTGTAACAGTGAAAGCTATGAAACATAGATTTCAAAGAAGGGGGTTAGAGGTGGCAGGCAGTTGAAGCTTCTAATTACATCTTTACCATTCCACTCGGCGCAGCCGCTGCCCTTGGGGTAGGTTGATGGATATGATAGGATGAATACGAGCTTACTAGCGACTACCCCCGGGAGTTCATGTATTTTTAAAGTTTCGACGTCTATCGAAGCAACACACATTAACTGAGACAAGCTCGTTCTTTTGAATCTATAGAACATGTGTAAACCCGGTTATTATTATTCTTTTTGTCTATAAAAAAAAAAACATTGCGAAATTAAGCTTCGAATTTAGGTACAGTCGCCGACCTATTTTTCGGACGCCGAAATTTCGGACATGCCCGATTATTCTGACCATTTTCGCGGAACCGCCACTCGCCCCATAGAGTTAATGTATAAAAGTGACTGAAATTCCGGACAACCTACAACTCGTCCTTCGATTTTCCGGACTGATTTGCGGCCGACAAACCGCCACCACTTGCACTTTACACTTTCGTTTGTAGCCACTCTCACCACTCTCACCGTGAACCGAGGGGCCGAGGGAAGTGGGAAAGTGCGCGGGAAACTCTCTCTCACCGTGAACCGAGGGAAAGTGCGCGGGCGCCTCGCCCGCGCACTTTCGTTTCGCACGGCGACGACGTTGTCCGCCGCCGTTGTAAGTGCGCGTGCCTTCTGCCGTTTCCCCCCAAGCGGTGTCAAATGGCGCCAACTGCATCTTCAACTGCGTCAACGGCGCCGACGAAGACTCCAACGAAACGCGGGAGATACTCTACAATGACAATTGAAAAGAAAGCTGCCATCATCAAGGAAGTGGAATGTGGCCGCAGCCAAGCGGAAGTCGCAAGGGAATTCAACCGAAGACCCCGTGCCAGATGCACAGTCTATCAGCACAGAGAACTTGATTGCCGATCTGCGCGATGGCGGTCATGCAGTTCCCCCTGCCGTGACATTTGACAAGTTCACGGACATGGACAGTGCGCTCGACGTGTGTGCTGACTTGACGGACGAAGAGATCGTTCGCCAGGTCCTCGAGCCAGACAGCGAATCTGACTCCGAGGACGACGCGCCGGCCATCGTACGGCCGTCCAACGCGGAACTCACCCAAGCGCTTATGGTACTTTCGTCTGTATTCAGTGACAGAACGACTCAATGCAAAACGATCTGATCGCCCGAAGGCGAAACACCGTCCAGCAAACCATCGACCGGTTTCTCGAGCCACTTGGTATGTAAAGTGCCAATAAAGGCATTTTTTTGGCAGATTTCACTTTTTCGGACTGCGTGATTATTCGGACGTTTGCGCGATCCCCGTCGAGTCCGAAATATCGGTCGGCGACTGTAAATCGGGAATCGAAGAAAGGTAAACTGAATTTTCGTCACAAAATAAACTCCGGAATATACCCTCCAAATTTTGCGAAAAATAAACTAGGAAAACACGGAATCCAAGTTACAAGTACACCGATTGAAATAGCTTTGCTAGTCACGCCGGCACCAACATCCCGAGAAATGTTCTAATCCTAGACACTCAGCTACATACAGCCGGTGACAGGTTAGGAGTTGGGGGAAGCTCCTGCCACCTCTTTTCACCTTAGCAGAGTGAAAGAGGTCACCTCCTCTCCAGCATTTGCTCCGCCAAACTGGGAAGAGGTGGGAGGAGCTTCCCCGAACCCCAAACCCGTAGGCAACCACGGTGCCACATTCAAGCTCGAGTATTTCCGTCCAGGGTTCGCCCGCCGCGGAGCACGACTCACCCTGCCGTACTCCGAGAGCCAGGTGACGGACACGTGGTTGGAGACGGTAGGAGAGAGGCGACACATGGACACGATGTTGATCGGCCGGCTGGGCCGCTTGGGCTCCACCCCCGGCTTGTTGGTGGGGATGGGGTTGGGCAGGGGGCACACCTTCGAGTTGACCTTCACGCACATGCTGGGTGGGAAGTTGTCGTCCTGCTCGCAGCTCGTCTCCAGCAGGCACAGCCGCAGCTGCACCTGCACCGAGAACTCCGGCTTCGCCCCGGGGCTGTAGTCCCTGCGGTGGCCAGGAGAACCCGTCGGGAGGGGAAAAACGCTCAAACGTGCACACTAAAAATCCAGCTCGCAAAATGCCTCGCAGAGAAGCCCCCTCCCACCGGCTCACCGTGACGTGGCGATGTCGTGCACCTGCTGCGGCGTGAAGTGGAAGACAAAACTGTTCTCCTGAAACCTCGTGTTACTGTTGGGCACTGCAAGGGAACACAAAATGGCCCCCGCTCAGAGGACGATTCCGCAGTTCTTCCGGGCAGTTGCGGATATCCCCCGAGTTTCAAGGCCCGTTCACACGATGCATTTTTCTCGCGCATCTAGTGTCGCGAAATGTAGTTTCGCGAAATGGTTGCGCCGTCAGAACGAGTCCGAAAAGGACGCGCGCATCTAAAAAAAGTTGCGCGCACACCTCGCTTTTGGAGCGAGCTTTTGCTGAAACTTTGCCAAGTCCTGTCAATCACTCGGAGGGCGCCGCCAATGGCCGCTCAGAAACGCTCTCACGTGGCCTTTGAGGGGGGAGCGAGCTGTTTGAGAAGACCACTTCACTGCCGGTGTTGTAGCCGAGCCAAATCCAAAGAAACCGAAACAACGAACGATGGATACTGCCGGCGCTTCCGCAAGCACGTCAAGCACCACTGAAGGAAAAGTGAGTAGCATATCGGAAAGAAAATCCAGCGATGGACGAAGACAATTAGCGGGAGTTGGCGAGATTAGAATAGTGCTCATAGCGTTGTTGTCGCGACGATACCGCTGGATAATACCCCTGTTACACGGGCACCCTTAACCGTGGTTAACTCAGCTTTAACTGCTGTTACGTGGCACCACAGTTACCGCACTATACTCTCAGACAGCTATTTCAGAAGAAGTGAAGAGCGCGCGTGCACTGCTTTGATGGGTGCTCAAAATGATCAAGCGCACGGTCGCCCATAGCTTTGACTGCATAGCCGCAGAATGGTGTCCGCAAGTATTGTGCGCTAACTGTGGCTTAGCGTAACTGCAGTTAAGTGCGCCCGTGTAACAAGGGTATAAGAGACCATCGAGTAAACTGAAACCAAGTTTGCTTTGTTTACAAGCGAACGTGAAACCATTTGCGCTCTCTGAAACAGTGCACAGTAAAATCGGGGCAGACATGGGAGCCGAGAAGTAACCAGATTGGGCACGTAGCGTTTCTATGAATACCATGTGCATTGATAGGAACTTTGGCAATGAATTGGCTGCGTACGGGCTCGGCGCCAGCACATGTCCTGCACGTACAGGTTGCCGCCTCAATCGGCTTTGCGCACGTGCGAGATCGCTCCAAGTAGTGCAGTATGTGAGAAAAAAAATTAAAGTGAATTGACTGCATAAAATGCGCAAAGCAGGTCCCCAGATAAATTGAGATCTGATTCGGAGCGCCACATCATGGTCAACACCGAAACTATTTTCGCGAGTCTAAACGTCATCGTTGTTGCACGTGAAGCGGTACGTGTGAACGAGCACATTTCGCGAAACTTGAGTGTCGCGAAACTGTTGCGCGCCTAAAAGATGCATCGTGTGAACAGACCTTCAGACGCTTTGCGGCACTCTTGCAGAGGCGGGCTGCGAAGCGGTGCCGAACGAGTGGAAAGAGCTCGTCAACATCTTCTAGCTTACGCCCTCTACGGGTGCGCGCATTGAATGAATTCTGAACCCTCCCAACCTCTTTCCAGGTTTGTCTAAACTCCCCACCCCAACTCCACTAGTTTTCTCCGCTGGAAAATGGCGAGCAGAGAGGAAAAACACAAACTTACATTTAGAAAGCGTTAGAGAACTTACATTTAGAAAACAAAACAGTGAGTACGGAAACAAAGAAACATCGGCGAGGAGTGGCACGCCTGCACTGTTGACCAAAGTAGGAAGGACTTCTGCCAAGCTCACTTGGATCACAAACTCCAATCAGAGTCGCTGTTGCCAGATTATGAGCAGAATGCAAGATGGCAAAACTCTCACACGCCGCGACTTTTCAGTTTCTGGCTAGCACGGTGTTACAAAGAATACAGCCTACCGCTTATGCCAAGGCAAAACGCGAGAGCCTCCTCATCTGCACGGTGCTGCCCAAACCTGCTTATTTGAGCAAGGAGGAGCCGAGTACAAAAAGGAAAGGAAAGACCACCGAGAAAGAGCAACGTTTTCAAAGGCCCGCTACTGCTATGGGCGCGCACTTCAGAGCATGCATTGAAGTGGCAGTCCGAGCTACCACTACCAATAGCGCGGCCTGAAAATACGATCTATTAAGGGGGGACGCGGGCTTTGAAAACCGAAAAAAATCGCGAAAAAGTCTATTTTTAGAAAACCTTATTTTTCGGTTGTATATCTCATAAACTACCTTCTCTGTAATTATCAGCACCAAATACAACGGGGAAATATTCAAAAACAATTATTTACGAGGCCTGGGTAGCATCCAAGTGACGGTCAAACGTCAAAATCAACCCCAACTTCGCGCGCTCGCCATTTTCGACACGTTTGGCCGACGGCCGCCATCTTAGTCTTGTTTTGAACAGGAATTCTTTCTCTTTTCTTTGCCAGCACCCAAAATGGCGTCGGCCACGTGGTTACGGCGTGGTCGCCGTTCTTCCGTGTCGGGGGAGCGCGCGACTGCTATTGGCTGGGACGCGATTTCTCCGCGCGCGGAGCGCTCTCCTCCTCCTCCGTTTCTCCTGCTGTTGCCGCTCGCGTCGTCTGCTCTCGGTAGTGGTCTGCTTGCACGCGCTCTTGCTTTGTCAGCTCCGCTTCGTTTTTCGCCATCTTTACGATCGTTTTCCGAACTTTCTTTGAGTAGTTTCGTGTAGCGTGCCCGTCTGTTTCGTGGTCGCACACGATGTGGGGTTCGAAGTACAAGACGGTGCGCGCGTTTGGCGCGCGGAAGCGGTCCATGAAGTTACTGCGGATGGCAAAGTTGGAAGTTTCTGCGCGGCGTGCCGTCAATGATGATCGCGTCAACACTTCCAGTGATGGATTTTCTGTGCCATCGGCTGTCGTCGAGGAAGAACGCATCGCCCCGCTCACGCCTGGAGTACCGAGCATGCCGACCGCTGTGGTTCCTCCCGAGATCGAGGGTCCCAGCGCCCGTCTTCCGCCTGCTGCGACAAGTGGGAGCGCGTCTTCCAGCACCCATCTGCGGACGCATTTCCTGACACGTGAGGAGATCGAAGCAGAAGCTAGACATTGTGATACCATTCAAGCCGAACTTGGAGCTATGCCAGCAACCCAGAGGAAGTTTGAAGCCATGCTGCCCAATCCCACGCCTGCCTCTGCTACAAGCCAAGGTGAGAAGTTCTGCCTTGTTCAGATCGACGTTTTGAGCAACCTGCTCTGCTGCACAGTGTGCAAGCATTGCTCAGGGACTGGATTGACTGTCCAAGAAGGCACCAAACTCGGACTGGCAGCAAAACTCGAGGTCGTATGCCCCCATTGCGGCATTATAGCAAGTTCCTGGACTTCGCCACGCCAACAAGACTCGAGGGCCTTCGAAGTCAACATCCGCTCCATCATGGCGATCAAGCAGATAGGAAAGGGGCAGACAGCTCTCAATGACTTTTGGGCAGCTATGAACGTCTCCCACAGAGGTCTCCACCACAAAACGTTCCAGGAGCACCTGAAGAAGACCTTCAGAGAGCCAGAGGCCCTGTGCGTGGAAAAGTTTTATGCCGAGTCAGCTGTCGCGGTGAAGACAGCCTGTAAGAAGATGGACCCGGGGTTCTGCAAGGATATCACCGTGGTGTATGACGGCACATGGCACAAGAGAGGGCACACATCTCACATCGGAGTCGGGTCAGTCATAGAATACCACACAGGCCTCATCTTGGACGCCGTGGTTTTATCCAACCTGTGCCTTGGGTGCCAAACAGGACCCAAGCCTGGAGATCAAGGGTATGACAGCTGGCACATGCATCATGTCTGCCAGAAAAACACGGACGCCAAATCTGGGAGGATGGAGGTCGAGGCGGCCCTGACCCTCTTCAAGCGCTCTATCTCCAAGCACGACCTGCGGTATACAGCACTTGTCTCCGGCGGGGGCAGCAGGACCTTCTCTGCCCTTACAGAAGAGAATGTCTACGGGCTAGTCCCCATCGTGAAGGAAGAGTGTTTGAACCATGTTCAGAAGAGGATGGGAACGGCACTGCGCAACCTTGTCCAGAAGAGCGACAAGCCGTTGAGCGGTAAGGGCAGGTTGACGAAGGCCCTCATTGACAAGCTTACCGACTACTATGGCTGGGCCCTCCGAAACAACTCCAAGGACGTGGCAGCGATGCAGCGTGCTGTTATGGCCACCTACCATCATGTCACGTAGACTGACCAGGAGCCTCACCATGAACTCTGCCCGGAGGGAGCTCAATCGTGGTGCCGTCATAGAGTTGCCGAGGCAAAAGGTGAGCCACAGCCCCAGCACAAGCACAAACTCCCAGCCTACGTCGCTGCAGCTATGCTGCCCGTCTACCAACGCCTGTCGCAGGTTTCTCTGCTTCAACGCTGCTTGGGAGCAAAGACTCAGAATGCATCTGAGTCTTTCCACTCTGTCCTGTGGTCTTTGATGCCTAAGGAACAGCATGCATCGCTGATCGCTGTCGAAACTGCACTGCATGAAGCGGTGTTGAGGTTCAACGCCGGCTGCTACAAGGCAACTGCAGAAATATCGGTTACAGTGGGACTCCAGCCGGCCCACCTAGCCCTCCAACGAGCTGCCGAGAAAGATGCCCTACGTCTGCACAAGGCCAGCAAACGACATCAAGAGAAGTTGGAAAGGCGGAACAAGAAGAAAGTGCGCAAGAACACTTCTGAGTATTCTGCAGGGTCATTCTAAAGCTGAAAATCTGTGTGCAACTTTCAAGTGCTGTTTTCTCAGAATGGATTTTTTCACTGCCGTGGCTGCTCGTCCCAGCGATATCTCAGGAACTGATGAATGGATTTTTGTGCAGTCTTTTTTATTCTGTTCCTAAATAACTTTGAGGGCATAACAGAGCCCTTTTTAGAAAACTGCGCTAAAAATTTATAATAAAAAAATTAAATTTGATGAATGTGGGTTTCATTGACTACACAAAATTCAAAGTTGTGTTAAAATTTTTCAACAAAGAAATTTAAAAAAAGGGCTCTGTTATGCCCTGGGGAACCTATCCAGGGGTCATCATAACAAATTTTACGCCGCTACTACCTTTTTCAAATTCTCCAAGTCTGGGATAAGGAATGCATATGGACGATTTTGATAAATATTTGTAACTTGAGAAATAATATGTACAGCTCCATGAAACTTTGCAGTTACTCTTATGTCTGTGCTATAAACACACCCTGTAAAGTTTGTTCAGATATCTCTAGAAATAAGAAAGTTCATATTTATTGCCCACCTCCTCCCTTAAAACTCTCTATTATGACCCCACTGCCTGCATTGCAATTTGTTTATCAGCGTTCTGACCGGCTCATGTCACAATCATGCTGGCTGTATCATGTCTTTTTTTTTTTACTTTAAAATATTGGAGGTAGTAGTGCTGCCCAAGCAGGGGAAGATTACAACAGATGCAAGAGCAGAAAGTTTTCAGACGCGTCATCATTTAGGCATCCAACAAGCAATGACGGCAAGTGGTTTACTATTCAGTAGTATTAGGAAAAAACTATTTTTGAAATAGCTAATTTCTTTCCACACCCGCCCCCCCACAATTCTACGGTCATTATATTGACAATATTTTTGGTTTTGGCCCCCCTCCCGTAGTTGATTGCTTCACCAATGCACTTTGCAACGCCCACGCCTCCCTCAAGTTTACCTCACTGATATCGAAATCCTCTGTCAACTTCCTAGACTTAAAAATAACCAGTGACGGTCACAAGTTCCACACCTCTGTGCATTATAAACCGACTGACAGCCATAGCTACCTTCTCTACTCTTCGAGCCATCCTAAATCCCAAATCAACTCTATTCCCTTCTCACAATTTCTCCGCCTCCGTAGGATTTGCAGCGACGACATTGATTTCCGTCATCAGCTTAAGATGATGACCACCTTCTTTATTGAACGTGGTTACCCACTCGGCCTTCTGCGCAATGCCAGCAGTCGCGTTTCTAACATTTCGCGGCATGATGCCCTATTTCCCCGATCAAGGTCTAAAACCCCGTGCAACCCCCTCATCTTCACATTCCATCCCTCGATACCTAGGCTCGGCAAACTAATCATGGACGCCACTTCCCACCTTGTAGACTCTAAAGTTCTTTCTAAAGCACCCGCCCTAACTTACCGTCGACAGCCCAACTTACGATCCTTTTTAGTACGCAGCAACCGTTCCATAAGACCTCAGACTTTACTCCCCGGTACCACGCCGTGCGGCGCCCCAAAAATGCCTTACGTGCAAACACACCGGCCCTCCCCCCACCTGCTAATGAGAATCTCTGACAATCACACCTGTAAATCTTCTAATCTGATATCATTTCCTGCACACTCTGTCCAACCTTATTATATATCGGTGAAACTGACCGCCAACTCCACGAACGCTTCAAAGAACACCGCAGACTTGTCCCACTAGAAAGAGTGGGCCAACTCAAACATGACCTCTCCACACACGTATCTACACACTTCTCCTCCACAAATCACTCTGAACTTAACATGCGAGTATGCGTCATCAAATCAGGCTTTGATACACCCACCTCACGGAAAAAAGAAGAAAACAGATTAATTTTTAACTTAAAGACGGAATTTCCTTCCGGTTTGAACAACCAACTTTCTTTCGGCTTTTAGACATTCCCCTTTCTCCCGCTCCTTCCTCCTTTCTTTTTTTGTGTGATAATTTGGTTGGTCACGTGGGGGGGCTATAAGCTTCCCCCCCCCACCCACATTCCTCAACTTGTCGACTTCAAACCTCGCACCTCACTTGACGACTTTTCCTCTCCCTCTCTGTCTCCACAACGTCACATCTGTCACGTGTTACCAATGCCTTTTGTATATACGGTATTCTTATTCTGATCTGTCATCTCCCCTTTTAGTGTACCTGAAGAAGACCGTTTGGTCGAAACGTTGTTCCCCTCCTTTCCTTTGGCATTATCTTTCACTTCATATCCCTACTAGTTCTGGAAAAGTATGGGCATATAATTTTGGAGTGATTTGATCTTGATATATGTTGTGTAGTACGCAGACACGCATCGCTGAGCGGGAAGATATGTTGTGCCAGAGTGGGTAAAAAAAAACACCATACCCCGCATTCCCAAACCCCTTGACCCTTTGATGCTCAAAACTTTACTTGAAATACTGGAGAACTGGAAAGCCCGATGTGGTTTTAGAACACAGAATGTGCTCAGGAAAAAGTTACCTTTCTTTTGGAATTATGTTTTCAAAATGTCGCTCATGACCAACATTCGGCATTTGTAGCATTAGTTTACGTCCAATGACTGAAAGCAATTACGACCTGGGAGAAGGCACAGGTGCGCTTCGAATTTCGCACAGTTGACACACTTGTAAATGAATTTGCAATATTTGCACCTGTTTTTCTCCTCAGAGTTTCGAGGTCAGTGGTGCATGCCATCATACTTCACATCCACTGTCAGCTTTGGCTTTAAAGCACAAATGATCCGCTTTGAAGATGCAATTCGATTCTTCACTGCTAAGTGCAGGCATCCTCGCCCTCGCGACAGAGGGCGCTGAACTTATTGAGGAGCACATGGCGCGAGCGAAATTAAATCATTCTCGAGTCGTTGCTCCCGGGCAATACTGGGCATCAAAGTATTAATTAGGAAGCATGTCTTTAGATACGCTTCCGTACAAAAGTCGGAAGCGTATCTAAACGCACGCCTTTGAATGCAAGCAAAATTTTAGGGATGGGCGAATATTCGGTTATTACGAATAGCTAATCGAACTCTGTTCTATTCGGCATTCACTTCGAATCGAATTTAAGTATTTGACAATATAGAATTATTCGACCTTTCTAAATAGTCAAACCCGACTATATCGAACCCGTTCACATCGAATTATTCCTTATACCGAACATGTTTTGTACACAGTAATGTTATAGTGATAATATATAGCAAAAACTATGGTTGCATCGAACAAAAATAGCAGCCGCTACCGATATATCGAACGAACTGCCAAGAGCGCCGTTTTGCTCTGCAAGCTGGTTTTCCCCCAACGCGAGCGGCCGCATTGGGGGAAAGCCAGCTTGCAGATCACGCTGGCTTTTTTTTTTTTTTTTTTCCTGGGCGGCCGCGTCGATTGCCCGGAAGAAAAGAAAATATATCTTTTGCGGAGAGGGCGGAGAGAGGCTGCTCCGTGCTCCCTCTCCCCGCTCCGTCCGCAAAAGAGAATATTATTTTTTCTTCTAAATTAACGCAGCCGCCCAGAAAAAAAAAAAATAAAAAAGCCAGCTTGCTTTGTTAGTTGGCTTCCCCCAATGGAGCCACCTGTTTTAGGGGAAAGCCAACTTGCAGAGCAAAACGGCGCTCTGCAGGAGAAGGTGCTCCCGTTGGACGTGCTCCGTGCTCTCAGCATAGTTTGGCGCTAATGCGCGAATATAGAAGACAGTGGCCTCAGCATTTTGTAGTCCGTCGATAGCGTAGAAAAATATAGTTATCGCGGATGCAATGAAGAAAAAGCAGCAGAAGATGCTAGACTACTTCATTGTGTAATATTTCAGCAGAAAGTGGATTTTTGAGAGTCAAATTCATTAAAACGTTTATATAGAATTACCCGCTATATCGAACTGGTAGACTTTTTTTGCGAGTTCGATATAAACGGGTTTCACTTACTCTGGCTTGGATTTACGGCCAGGTGGCGCAAGCTTCCGACCGTTTCGACCATTTCGTGCTACTGAACTCAATACACTTGAAATTAACAATTACAGTATAACTAATACCAAATAAGGGCAAATATAAAACTATGGTTTAAACATATCTTGTGGTATTTCTTGCTTGTACTATTCGAACTATTCAATTTGAAATTATTCGACCAAAATCACTATTTGCTTTGAATTCGATTCGGACCCAAATTCCTCTATTCGCCCATGCCTACAAAATTTTAAAGGAGGTTCAGGTGGTGCCATATACCAAACACAATATTAAATGTGTTTAGATTAATCTGCATTCGCTGGGCGTGTGATATTTGAAATGGACGCAGAAGTGGCACAAAGCGTCGCTTGAGTGAAACGACGACGACGGCTCGGATAATTAGCGCATCATGCTCGGTCACAGCAAAAGCATCGTCGCTTGACGACCATGACAACGCATCGACAGCGAGCCTGTTTGCATCCTCTACGTTGCCGCGGAGAGATCCGCGCTTTCTTTCTTGAAAAAAGCGCGCTCGAAACGAGAAGCAATGTGTCATTTCTTCCGATAGATGTAAATAAAAACCCCAATTCAAATTTTTAGCGGAAAAACATCTTTCTTTAATACCTTTGAGTAAAACACCTTCCCATTTGCAATTGCAACCCCCCCCCCCCCTAAAAAAAAAAAAAAAAACTTTTCAGTAGAGGGGTTAAGTTGGCGCTACTCACTGAGGCTGGCCGGCCGGTGCAGCTCCGCCAGCACATCGAAGAAGGGCAGCTGCTTGAAGCGCACGTCCGGGTGGACGGGGTACGAGGGTGCGGGGGGGGCCTGGGCCCCTCCCGCCGCCTGGGGCAGCATGGGCGGGGGGTGCAGCTTTGACGGGTAGTCACCCCCGTGCACCCCCCCGTGGTGGGCCCCCCCCAGCAGGGCCCCAGCCCGGGTAAGCGAGGCGTACGCCGGCCCCTTCAGGCTCTGTCCCCCACACAGCCGGGGGTCCGACACCTCGGCACCCCCGCCCGAGGCCCCGTGCGAGGACGGGTGAGGTGGGTGGGCCACCGTCGTGGACGGGAAGCGGCGCCTGCGACATCGAGTCGACATTCTCACGGATGGGAAATGGTAGACAAACCTACCGGGTCAGGTCGAGTAAATTGAACCTTAGAGGAAAGGTGAAGCGGTTTTAAATACCAGAAAAAAAACACCAGAGCCAAGTTAATAGACCTCAGCCATTGAGAATATTGTATTCGTTTGCTCATTTTATGCGCAGATTAAGCGAAAAAAAGAGCCCCAAAGTAGCGCCGACGCCACGCCCCTCCGAAGCAGAAAGAAAGGGGAGGAGGAAGCCCGTCGGCCGACGTCACAAAAGGTCCAGCCGGAAGACCCCCGCTGCAGCTAGCCGCGCTTCCCTCGTAGGCAGCTCTACTGACCTTTCGAACCGTCGTCGTTCTGCCAATGCATAGCGCTTGCTTCAATTCATTGACCGATCGTGCTATTGACGCAATCGCCCGACGTGTTGATTGTTCTCTCCTTTGTTCACGCGTTTGGGAAATTCTCGTGGCACCGAAGCAACTGACTCGCACTGTTGCACGTTGCCGTACTCGTGGCTAGCCGTCTGCTTGCACGAACAACGCTCGTTGCAGTTGCTCTTCCAGCTTACCGCCCTTTTCACTCCGACACCGAGATTTGAAAGGGATGGGTTCTCACTATGCAAACAGACGAGTTTGAGCAAATACACCGTTTTTGGTTTAGAACGTGCTCTGGAAGGCGCACATGAAAACAATGTGTATATATGTTTGGATCTGAAGAAGGCTCACCTGACGCCGACGCTCTGCTGACCATCTCTGAAGGTAAGAAGACAATTCAGCGCATTAAAAAACACACGCAAAGAGAAGACGAAACTACTAGGTAGGAATTATAGGTCAACTGTTCTAGAAAAAAGCTATTAGCTATTATGTTATTATCTGTGTGTAGTGAACTGGAAAAGCCACAATCATGTAGCCAAATAGAGGCCCTCCACTGGTTCTTCTGTGTTAACCACCTTATATTAGCGTTTTAGTTTTGGTTTATTTTTATATCGTTGAAGTGACCATATTTTTCAGACCGACTCCGCTTGCCGATTGTTTTCTTTTGTTTTTTAATCTACTCCGCTACCCAGTCACTTGGGAGAGGAGGGCTTGTTGTAATAACTGGGCATGCAGTTCATCATGCGGCTTTCACGGTGCAACTTGTTTTAGGATGGACTTTTTTTTTACAGTGCGGATACTATTTGAGGTCACATATTTTAGACATAAACATAAATTTTGTTAAATTTTCCTTCCACAGGTACATAATCTCTTCAGGAGCGCTTTTTGAAAATACAAAGCAGGAGACATCCTGTTGTGAATGGAGTTCTATTTTTACAAGTTACGGAGTGTTTTTCATATAAAGTTTGTGTGTTGTGCAATGGTTCTTTGTGCCGTAGAAATGCGATTGAACGATGATAATGCTTGGTGGTAGTCTGATGCAGTCAACAAATTTTTGGGAGAAGTATGTGAATGTGGAGGCCCAGGAAGCTTTCACGAATTCAACATCAAATTGAGGACTGCCGGGCACACATTTCTGCTTTTTCTAAAGCTGCAATTGTGTGATAATTGGTGGTAAACAAATAAACCGCAGCAGAGGGTACCGCTAAAACAAGGATGGACCTTCTGCGCAGTTATTCGCATAGTATGCAAGGACGTCGCAGTGGCAGAACGGCGACCCTGTCTCATCACCCGTCTAAACTCAGGGGATGCTCTCTCGTCGCCCGAAGCTGGTAATACTATCCCTTCAAACCACCTCAGCCTTCGTGAACAATGCAGCCTGCATGCTCACATGTCTAGCAGCCGCCAAGCATGAAGGCCGGTGTGTGCCGAATTCTTGTCCTCCGACGACCGTTTTGGGGAGGGTCACGCTAGTCCGGCCTGACGCGCGCCGTCAATAGCACTCGCTTCATTGTGAACATTTTACGTTACAATAAGTAGCAGTCAGTACGTTCCTGAACGTATGAACACTGCCATGTCGAGCCTGTGCAAGCAGTTCTTCGTGCCTGCCCGTATTTCTGGGGGGGGGAGGGTTGTTTTTCTGCATTGCCAATGGTTGGAACGCATACTTTGTCACGTCAATGATTCTCCGGACACATTCCCGTTTCGGATCCACCGAAGGATTTCGACAAATCAGAAGCAGAACCCGTCTAGTCTAGAAATCTGACAAAACACCCTTGCTTCCCGATCCTTCCTGCAACTGTAAAGTGACAAAACGTGCCGAGCTCTAGAGGCACATCCTTTCATTTGAGTGAGACCTCTCGTACGGGCAAGCCAGTGAGCGGTCCTACTGCACATTTTAACAATACTTCAGCGCCATCTCGGATTTTTTATGTTGAGGCTTTATTTACATTTTGTAAAATTTAGGCGAGGTCCGGAAGTCCCTACAAGCCCCGTAGTGCCGCTCCCCTGAAGATTCCCTTCTTTACTCTCTCCCCGCCAGCTTCATTGCACGGACAAGGAACGAATCTGAGCGAGCAGCTGGCGAGACCCCCTTGTACCCTCAATGATGCCTGCTCCTGGAATGCAGCGAGCCGAGGAGAAGCCTCGGTGACCCGGTGCCGGATTTTCTAGAGTGGCCAGAGCAAGGCAGCGTGGGACAGATTTGATGGATGCGAGCACTGCACCAGCGTTTGTCTCGCATTAGGCGAGCAAGGACCAGAGTTCAGTCGTATGACGAAGCAGCACTCGCCCAATCTGCGCCGCGCTCCGACCTCTGGTGGGCAACGTAGAAGACCTAGCACTACGGCCTTGTCACATAACTTGGCGACAGGTTAAAGGGATAGTGCAACGAAATTCCAGTGTCTATTTTATTGTCTAAATGTCAACCGTGGTCTGGCCACACCAAGAAGACACACATTTTTTGCTAGAAAAAACACCAAAACATTCAAAAGGAATAAACCGCATGTCGTTACGCTACTCTGAACCTTAAAGCAGCGCCGCTCTGCAAAAGTATGACGGCAAGCTGCATGTGCGCGAGCCAAATCGAACTCGATAGAACCAAACTTACTTTCTTTTCCACAACTACAGTGATGTGATTGCCCTAAGCCATTTTGGCGCACGTTTCGGAGCAACCAAAACAGTGTTTTGGAGCAGCAAATGTGGCCTTTGGAGCAACCAAAACAGTGTTTTGGAGCAGCAAAAGCGGTTTTTGGAGCAGCCAAGACAGTGTTTCAGGGCAGCAAAAGTGGATTTTGGAGCAGATATTCTTAGGAAAATAAAAATATTTGTTTTAAGTGCTGTACAAACGAAGGGCACTTTGTGTTGTCTTGTGTTCTGATGTGACGTGTTGTGACGGGGCTCGCTGCTTCTGTTTTTACTGCTCAGACATCCTACAAGTGTACAGTGCTGTAGGCATTGCCAAGCAATTTCGAAAAACCGCTTGCCACCGTGCCAGATTTTCGTCAAAAGTAAGCAAACGTAAAACAATAAATTGCAAGCGTCCCAGCTGGTGCCTCAGTCACGCAATCATGTTCGCGTGCATGTGAAGGCCAACTTCGGCAGGCTTGCTGTTGGGCATGCTTCGTAACGCGAGCGCAGACAACGGCTGTCCGATCGAAACCGAAACCATGCCCCTCATCTCGGTCGCTAACTTATCCCCAAAATTGTACACAAAATGTAACTTTTGAGCATGCGACAAAAACAGTCCAGTGGTGCGTGCTTGCCAGGCCGGCAAACAAGGTACAAGCTAAACACACAAAAAATAAAGAACCCGAGTGCATCGATGCAAGACATTGCGAGCCAGCCTCAAAACGTTCTTGGAGCGCTTTGTGCAACGACTGAACTCGAGACAAACAAGCACGCTGTGCGGGTTCAGCGTGCAGACATTGCCTTCTTTGCTTTAGCTCACTTCTCTTCACCAACTTTCTTTCACAGCAAATTTTTCACGTACCGAGGTCCCTCTCGAAAGAAGGCCCACCGAGAAGAATCTAGATAATCAATACTTCGACAGAGCAGTCTTTGAATTAAAGATGGATTTTTGTAGTAACGTATGATTTAAACAAGAACGGGAATGTTGATGAACGTGCGGCGGTACTTAGTTTCATTTTAGAAAGTACCATATCTGCAGTGATGTGGGGACGGCAACAATTAGACGTCGCGCGACCCCGGTGACTGAAAGGCAGTGACCAAATATAGTTTTCCCTTGGCCGTTGCTTCAGCTCACAAAGTAACTCCTGCCGCGCAAAAACGTGGTTTCGTTTCACAGCACGACGGCATCGCTGGTACCTGGCACGCTAGCGTCAGAGCGTCTGCACACATCCGCGTCTATAGCTGAAAATATATAAAAAAAGGGACGACAGCCGAGAGCGCGAAACGCGAGACGCCGGGAAAGCCATGCAAGACCGTGTGGACAATTGATGCACGGTACTTTGTGTCAGGCGGCTGCTTGCGCCACATAACACACGCCTGCTCAATTACAGTTTTAGTTTCTGTTTTGAAAGGCGACCTAAATTGGTCCTTTGGCGCAGGCTTGGCGCAGATTACCAATATTTTGGCAAAATGTAGCAGCATGTAGCAGGGTTAGCCCCCTGGCGCAGTTTGGCGCAATTGGCGCAGCAATCACATCACTGTAACTAGTCTAGTTGTAACCAGGTTGTAACGCGTTAAACGCCACCAAGTGGCGAAGCTCACAACCATGCCGTGAAGGAAAACAATGTCACGAACGCAACGAGTCTCGGGAGCTCCCAAGACACATTGCAACCTGGCCATTTTAGTTGCCTTTCCCCGCTCTATGCAGGAGTCAATAGGCGTGGGAAAAAAGGGAAATCTAGTTAAGCGAAGCTTGAGAGGGCTTGCGCGCACGCAAGCAGCTTGCAGTCGCCTTTGCAGAACGGTGCTGCGTTAAAATTAAGAGTAACGTAACGACATTTATTTCTTTTAAATAATGTTTTGGGGTCTTTTCGAGCAAAAAATTGGTATCTGTGTCTCCACCAGGCTCTCATTTTGAAAGGCTGAAAACTCGCACTGAAGTGGAGCAGCTACTGCATTCTCAGCGCCGAAATGATGCAAAGTCAGCGCTTGCTACTGTCAGTGCCGGTTCAGCAATGCCAATGCCTTGCGTGTGTGTAGGCAAAAAAAAGAGGCAGAATCACATGCACAAGAGTGCCGATGCAGTGCTAATCAGGGCGTCTGCCAAACTGCCTCTCTCAAATTTCCCAACTTTTCCAGGGTTTCCCCAAATATTGCGATTAGGTTCCCCAACCAT
Source organism: Ixodes persulcatus (assembly GCA_013358835.2). NCBI lineage: Eukaryota > Metazoa > Arthropoda > Arachnida > Ixodida > Ixodidae > Ixodes > Ixodes persulcatus. Next base: position 278,481 of record JABSTQ010010466.1, read on the forward strand.
TACAAAAGATGGGGAGGGTGGGGTTGAAACCATCAATCCAGTTGTTCCCGTTTAATCTGGAGAATCGGGTGGCGGCTTAAGCTGCCCGACGATGTCTCAGGTAACCGTTACTCAGTGCAAAGGCTATCCATGCCACCGCTTCGTTGAGTGTCACTGCCCTGCCCCCCCCCCCCCCCCATCGCTCGTTTTCCCCGGCTCAGCCAACTTTTTTGACACTTTTCCTCACAGTTCCCAAACTTTTCCAGGCGATTTGAAGCTCCCTGACAATTCCAGGTTCGTAGAAACCCTGGCTGAAGTGGTGCAAACTCGGCGCTTAGTGCATAGCGCCGACTAGGTGCTACACCAAATATGGGAGGCCCCTGGTGAGGTTGAGAAAGAAACCCACTTGTGCAGCTCCCGGATCTTCATGAGGATGGGGGTGTTGTGCGTGCGAAGCAGCTCCAGTGCCCTGGCCTGCAGCTCCTGTTTCTTCCCAGACTTGTTGCGGCCCGCAAAACCGAGGAGCACCTGAAGCTCCGACACCCGGAAATTCAGGACCATTTGCTGCAACAGGGGGGCACACCACATGTCACCCTTCGGCGACGGCCGCCCGTCTTCGACGCAACTGTTCTATGATGACACGCCCTGCGCGTGCTGAAGCACGCAACCGCACAAACCAGTTGCACGGGTTCCGAAGAATTCCATGCCTCCACTTTAGTGGAGAGGATGCCAGAGGGGAGGAAACCTCCGCTCCAGCGTTCGCTTTGCTAAAGTGGAAAAGGTGGGAGGAGCTGTCCCTGAACTCTTAACCTGTGACTGACTACATAGTTGCAAGCAGTGCTGTGGAAGACCCCTTTTGTACAATGTTTGAGTGACAGGATAGCCTCCAATAGGCACGAAAGTGACGTATGAAGTATATAATAAGAGGGTCCAGGTAAAGGGGGAATACCTCCTTCCCCTCCTCAATAACTGCTTGAGTTACGCTTTCACCCCTCGACCTTTGGTAAATCCGCGTGCAAACAGTGGGATGAGGTACAGTATCACACGCCTATTGCGCAGGAGTAGAGGTACATTCGTTAGATCGAAGAGGTATAGAACAATATACATGGCCTCCTATTAGGAAGCCACAGAGTAAACAGAAGCCCACCTGCACTCACTGCACGGTCACTGCTTATCAACCTGTCTGGGTACGAAGCACCTCCTCACAGCTTTGCACAGCTGTTTTAACTCAAGGAAAGCAAGTGCCATTCCAACATGACTGGAACTGCTTTCTAACCCTCACTGCAGGAGGTAGTCTGTATCAGCCACTTCGAGTATTTGTGCCCAGAGCTTAATGCAACCGATGAAGCAGGAAAGGTCAAAGCCCATACCAAAAGTCTGAGACTGAGAAAAAATAAAGCTCTTGAATAACAGGTGCAATAATGCATACAAAGGACAAAAAGAAAAAGCATGATCTACAATACTCTATAAGCATGATCCACATTACGAGATCATTTCTGGAAGCCAACAAACACTTGCTGCAAGATGCAGCCGGATTTTTTACTTCAATCTTGGGCAGAATCACGAAAACCCCTAAATCAGTTTCGTGTCCTTCCAAATCACCCGAAAAGTTACCGGGATTTTGACCACTCCTGGTGCCCTTTTCAGTACCGATCCGATGATGTCACCAAAAAATAAAGTTTGGCGAAAGAGAAGTCTTATCTGTCAGCTAGGCACACCGATAGGTGCCTCAAAGTATTGTATACACAGAGACAGTCGACCACCCAAGTCCGAGAAATCATGTATATAAAAGAATAATCAACCACCGATAAACACAAGTCCGAAAAAACATTTGTAATCTTTTGCAGAATAGAGAAGTGGGCCATAGATGGTCAGAGACAAAAACGTCCCGGATGAAACTTGCGTCTTCACCTTCTGTATAAGCGTCAACGATTTCACTATAATTGTAATGAAATACATCAGCCCCCAAAAGTATCCCGGTACCAGGAATACACACGAAAAGGTATTTCGAAACAGACATACAAAATACAGTTAAAAATCTGTATCGCGATGCAGAAATATAAATACATAATGTATTTCTGAAATACTGTTGCGACACTGCCCAACCCTGGTTAATGTAGAGAAACTCTGTACACGTCTGGAGACTGGGCGGCGCAAAGCGGCCCTGTGTCGTGCAAGGCAAGCACGCTCCTTGGACGCCTTATTTGTGGGTGCCATGTTCTGCGGTTGAAGTGTAAATGAGACTTTCTCAGAGCCTCTTGGAGCAGGAGACGAAGTATACGAAAAAACAAAACAATGGACCTTTCTGGAAACGCCGGCGCCACCAGTGAGCGCCCTGTAGCCAAGCCAAGTCAAGCTTTTGAAAGCTATAGGCGACACGCGCTACCACCCGAACTGTGGCATGATTTTTAATCCATTCATGCATCCAGGCGAGCTAACTGGCTTTGAACGTCGTTGGGACGAGCTGCGTTTCTTTTTATTGGCAAAGGAAAATAAAATGTATCAACAAGATCAACCGATTCCCATGGCGAAAAAAAACAAAAAAACATGGATGCGTGAGTGGTACTTGCTCTTTTGGCGTGTGGCCCACACGCAATGTCCCATTAAAAAAAAAAAAAAAAGAATTATGGCCCAACCAGAAAGGGCAGTGGACAAACATGCTGCATGCCAGGGTGCGACAACACCCCAAAAGATTGTCACTTGGCATCTGTTTCCGAAATACGAGAATCTTAAGAGAGAATGGTTGCGACACATCAATCGATGCCGTACACGAGGACCCAACGCGAGCGTAGACATACGGCAGTACTAGCAGACGATGGATCAGTGACCTTCACTGTTCCCGTAACGCCTCACGCGTGCCACTTAAGGGTGCAAGCTACTTTCCAGAAAGCGTCCAATGGAATGCAGCAGCGCCGAGCAGAGCCCTGGTGCCAGCTCACAGCAAAAGAGAACCAAGCACTCAAACTTATATTTCGACCCGTTGCAGCAAAGTGAGCGTCTGCTTTCTTTTCTCTTCCGCCACTCTTTCTATGGGGAAGCCCGGAAATCGCTCAAATTTCGGAGCAGAGCGCCGCTGTACGCCTGAACACAAGACTTTTTCCCTCGCCGCGAGTTACATGGAGGCACTCGAGGAAGAAGTTAGGATGCCACTGGTGTCCCATCAGTGAGGAGGCGACGGGCGGCTGGCAGTTGGCCCGTCAACTTCCGTTGCTGGTGCCTGACCGGATATGGTTAGGCACCAGCCATTTAAGGAGCTGTGCAACGATTTTAACGTTGAAAGAATTGGCGTTTTCTACTTTTGACATTGTTCACCTTGTCACAAAGGACAGAAAACACACCTCCTTCTTTCGAAATGTGGCGATTCCGCCGTGTAATCGCGAAGCAAAAATTAGAATGTTCCTCGACCTGCAGCCGCGAGCGGCGGCCATGTGAAACAGAAGGCATGACGTCAATGGGGAATCTTGTACAGTAAAACCTCGTTAATTCAACCCCCGCTAATTCGGAAATTCGGATAATTTGAACTGCCGATCCGGTCCCGTCAAACGTATGTATTAGTCAACGGCAGCAAACGCTCATTAATTCGGAGGGAACCCGGCGCGCTATGGTTAATTCGGACGAATTCGGCAGGTGGCGCTAGCTACCGCCCGATCCAAAGGGCTCAGCCGTATTCATCCATCCATCCATTCATTCATCCAAAGGGTATGACCGCTATCCATCCGAGGCGCACACGTGGATTTTCCGGTTTTCCCATGGTTCTCCGCTCTTCCGGTTCTCCGTGTTTCACACCAGTTTTGCTTTGGATTGCCGTGCTTCAGCGCGCTACCGGCGCTACCCACTACTCTCCTGGCATGGAAGCGGCAGAAGCATAGCTGCAACGGAAAAATGATAGCACAGGTGACTGACGATCGGAATGGCGAAATCGCGACACGCAGGGCTATTGTTCCCGAGCGCGCCGATAGCGAGAGTGACAGTAACGTTTCATGCCTCAACGCGGGGATCCTAAAGCCCGCTATTTTAACCGGCCACCCCCGCGTTGTAAAATGCAACGTGACTGGCACTCTCGCTGTCCGCGCGCTCGGGAAAAATAGTGCCGGGTGTCGCGATTTTGCCGCTCCGATTATTGGTCAGTTGCGCTACTCGTTTTCCGTTGCAGCTGTACGAGGCTAAGAATTTAGCGACGAAAGTGGAAATACTAAGGACCTTGAAGGACGGCGTCTTTCAACAAGTGATTGAAATTTACGACGCCAAGAGAAGCAGTTTGGCCACGCACGTGAAAATTGAGGCCGATATCCTACGGGCTTTCGAGAGCGAGAAGTTCAACGCGAAAAGAAAGCGGCCGTGGAAGTTGGTGCACCCGAAACTAGAAGAGGCCTTGCTGTGCTAAATCGTCAGCGCACGGTATGCGTAGCTCCGACAGTGCGAGTCCGGTGGAGCACTCGACCGCGCTAACGAAAGTTGCCGTCTCCGCCCAAGTGTCGTCCAGAAAGCAGGCGGTAATAACAGATTTCTTCTCAGAATAAAGGTATGTCACAGGGAAACATTTTCGCGCAGTTTTTTTTTTTTGTCCTTTCGATATTTCGACTTTCGGATAATTCTGACATTTTTGCCGGTCCCATGAGATCCGAATTAACGAGGTGTTACTGTAGAAAGATAGCAAGTTGTGCGAATACCTGCTCGATAAAGGTAACTTTTCTATAAATCTTGTCGTTCCAACATAAATATAAATGCGTCAAAAACCTGTTATCATCGACAAAACTTTTATTATACGGAGTTTCAGTGGCGTCATCTATCCTAGGTCTACAAAACCGTCAGCAGCGGAACAGCTGCCAGAAGCCTGAGGGAGAGGGGGGACAGGGCCGGACGGGTATGGCCGGACCCGGATGAGACTTTCCTCCTTTCACCATATTGTTCGAGCTGCGCCCGCCAGCACGTGGTCACGCGGTCGCCAGCGGACGAGTTCTCGCCGCTTACTGATGGCTCTAAAGAGAGAGCTTCACCGGAACCCCGCGCCTTCCCCATTG